>APFE030145369.1:0-35439 GCA_000404065.3 Pinus taeda | reverse complement strand
ATCCATTTAGATGTTTGGGGTCCAACCCCTACAACTTCATATGGTGGTTCGTCATATTTTGTATCATTTATTGATGACTTTTCTAGGAAAGTGTGGGTCTACATGTTGAAAAGGAAGTCTGATGTTTTTTCAGTTTCAAGCAGTTTAGAGCATTGGTAGAAAACAACACTGGTAGAACAATAAAATGTTTAAGAACTGACAATGGTGGTGAGTTTACTTCCAAGGAGTTTGACAGCTATTGCAAGGATGCAGGATCGAGAGACATAAGACCACGGTTTATACTCCTCAGCAGAATGGAGTTGTTGAACGCATGAACAGGACTCTTCTAGAGAGAGCAAGGTGTATGCTCAGTAACGCCGGGTTGCCTAAGGAGTTGTGGACGGAAGCAGTGGCAACTGCTTGTTATGTGATAAACCGATCTCCATCAACGGCAATAGACTGCAAGGTTCCGCAAGAGGTATGGACAGGACACCCTTGTGACTATTCTAAACTCAGAGTGTTTGGTTGTGATGCATATGCTCTAGTGCCTAAACATCAGCGAACTAAATTAGATCTGAAATCGAAAAGGTATGTCTTTGTTGGGTATGGTGATGGAACAAAGGGATTTAGATTGTGGGATCCTACTACCCGCAAAATCATCATCAACAGAGATGTAAGGTTTAATGAATCCTCTCTTGTACAGTTAGATGTAGATAGTAGATTGAAACAGGATGATGTATCTGATTTTTAGCATATTCAGTTTGATAGCATTTCTAACGATAGTCATGATGACCATAGTTCAGATACTAGTCATGAACAGGTTTCAGAACATGAACAGGGTTCAGGTTTAGATCATGAACAGGTCTCAGATACTGATCGGCAAGAAGATCCTACAGATGGTAGTCAGCCAATCGAGGAAGCGCCAGAAACATCCTTAAGGAGGTCAACCAGAATCAAACGGCCACCGAGAAGGTATGATGATTATGTCACTTCTGTTGCATTTACTGCTAATGACAATAAACCTCTGTGCTATCAGGAAGCAATAGAAGGTTTGAAAAGTGACAAGTGGAAAGCAGCCATGAAGGACGAAATGATGGCCTTAAGTAAGAACGATACATGGGATATGGTTGAGCTTCCGAAAGGCAGGAAAACTGTGGGGTGTAAATGGGTTTTCAAGCTGAAACGAGGTGTGAATGATACAAAAGACAGGTACAAAGCGCGACTGGTTGCAAAAGGTTTCTCAGAAAGCTGGTATTGACTTTCATGAGATTTTTTCACTAGTGGTTAAAATTGTTGCAATTAGAATAGTGTTAGCATTAGTGGCTTTGCTTGATTTAGAGTTGCAACAATTAAATGTTAAGACTGCATTTCTACATGGTGACTTAGATGAGGAAATATATATGGAACAAACGGAAGGGTTTGTTCAGCATCGCAATGAGAAATTTGTCTGCAGGTTCAAGAAGTCATTATATGGCCTGAAGCAGTCGCCTCGGTAGTGGTATAAGAAGTTTGATTCTTTCATGTTGAGTCAGAAATATGTTAGAAGTGAATATGATCATTGTGTTTATTTTAAACAGTTGAATAATGGCATATTCATTATCTTGGTATTGTATGTTGACGATATGCTTTTAGCAAGCAAAAGCATAGAAGAAATCAACAGGTTGAAGGCTCAGATGGCAAGGACATTTGATATGAAAGATCTAGGAGCAGCAATACAGATTTTGGGCATGGAGATTTTCAGAGACAGGAGCAATGGTAAGCTATGGCTATCACAACAAAAGTATATTGAGAAAATACTTTTGAGGTTTGGTATGAATAACGTGAAGCCTGTGTAAGTCCCTTTAGCTTCCCATTTTGAGCTTTCTTCGAGTTTATGTCCTAATACACATGAAAAAAAGGATTATATGTCTCGAATTCCATATGCCAATGTAGTAGGATGTTTAATGTATGCGATGGTTTTTACTCAACCAGATATTTCACATGCAGTTGGGGTTGTCAGCAGGTACATGGAAAATCCGGGTAAAGAACACTAGTCAGCAGTGAAATGGGTGCTTCGGTACTTGAGAGGCACAAGTAGTTATTGTATTACTTACAATAAGAGTAGTGAATTTGTTTGCGGATATGTTGATTCTGATTTTGCATGTGATTTGGATAAGAGAAGGTCAACTTCAGGGTACGTCTTTACTCTTGCAGGTGGAGCTAACAGCTGGATGTCAAAGCTACAGAACATTGTTGCTTTATCCACTACTGAAGCAGAATACATTGCTGCTTCTCATGCTTGCAAAGAAGCGATTTGGTTGAAAGGTTTGTTTGGTGAATTTGGTAGGTTGCAGGATAGCATCAAGTTATTTTGTGACAGTCAAAGTGCAATACATTTGGCTAAGAATTTGGCCTATCATAGTAAATCAAAGCATATACCGATCAAGTACCATTTTGTAAAACAGGTTATCACTGAAAGGGGCGTCTCTCTTGAAAAGGTGCATACAAAGGAGAATTGTGCAGACATGTTCACGAAACCAGTTTTGTTAGAGAAGCTATGCTGGTGTTTGGCTTCTCTTGGCTTGCAGAAAAGATAAAATAATAATAACAGGGCATCAGGCGAATTGTTGTCAAGGTGGAGATTGTTGAAATTTTCTGTTTAAACTCAAATAGGCATAAATCTCTGTAGGTGACAACAATAGGAAATCTGTTGCTGGATTATCTCCAGGTTGTTGGGAGCAAATTAATGCATCCTAAATTTGATGTGAGAGCAGTTAGATTCTCTCTACTATAAAATAGGTTGTCATACGGATAGCTGTGAGAGAGTGTGAGAGTTTCATTGATGTAATCTCCAAATTTTGATTAATATATTCCTGATGCCTATGTTTGGTGGACGTAGCCCAGATTGGTTGGGTGAACCGCGTTAATAGCTGTGTTCTATGTGTTTGATCTTCTGCTGTGTTAATTCTGTGTTTATTTAAATAGCTGTGCACCTGATCCAACAATGGTACAACTTTTTATTTCATTTTTATTTTAACTTCAACTCTAATGAAAATAGATAATATGTATTCAAATGAGTAGGTATACATTTTGTAATGTAACACCATATTGGTTCCACTTATCATAAGCTCTAACCACCCCTTTTCAATCAATATAAACCATTAATAGAATTTTCCTTAAGATAGTTCTCATATATATAGTTTAATCCTTAAAATATACTTAATCTTTAAGCACATTTCACTCGAGTAATTTGCATAATTCCATTAATTTCCTATACTGATATTTCTATCCCCAAAAACTCCTCTACTGCGAAAAGAAATTAGGCTTATATACACATGATATGGATAGAGATTTAAAAATCCTAACCGTGAAATTTTAATGTATATTTGTTGTTTTATTACACTTTCCCCAATCACTTATGTATTTACGTTACTAACATGCATAAACGCACGATGTTCGACCTTACCATTATAATAAGTTTGGCGTTAAAGTTGGATGCCACGACAACAACTCCATGTGATTTTCACATGTCTTGAGAACAATCACACCATCAACAACCCAAATTTAGCCGGTAGATTCAAAACCTCTAACCTCCAGTTACAGCCTCATTTCACTTTTCGATTTGGTTCACGTGATCTGGCCACTGCTCTGCACTTAGGTGTTCCTTCTGCATTCGGTTCATATGTTTCTTTTCCTCTTTTCAATATTCTTACCTTTGCATTACACACACAAATTTTATTTTATCCTTGGTCATAGGTAATTCATATAATTTCTTATATGAGGTTGGTTTATAAATTCCTTCATGGTTTTAGTATTTCAACTATCACCTGAGGTAATTCTCACTATTTTTCTTGTATTTATTTGCAGTTTACACTGTGGGTTTCCACATTGCACGTTGTTGGTTTCACAAACAGAGTGATTATCTACTAGAGCTTGTTTCTTTCTTACACTATGAATAGGGAAGTTGGGGTAATATTTCTTTATCCTTATGTTAATTTTGATGATCCCATGAATTAAATTTTCAACACTATGTGGTTTCTCAAGTTAAGATTTTGTGGTTTTCCTTTAACGGTTTATCCTTTCTCCGTATTAACTCGCATGACTTTTGGCCATCGTAGCTCTGAAGAAGACCAACCTCTATTTCGTGTGACTATCATTTCCATTTTTTATTATCCAAGTTACCCATTATCATTTTGTTACATTAATTCCTATTTGTTATCGTATTTGCAGGTATGATTTATGAAAAGGAAAATAAATTCATAAATATGTGTCAAGGGCTCCTACTCATGTCAAAGTAAAGGGGTGTACCTCCTCAATAAGGAAAGGTGATGCTCAAGGAAGATATTAAGGAGAAGGAATGAAGAAGCACAAAGAAGAAACACCATGAAGACATGGAGAGATCTTACACCAAGATAGATTAAAGACATTTCATGATGACTAGGAAGGTCTCGACCCCTTTGGAGGATGAAGATGAAGAAAAAGTAAGTATTTCATGAATATGAAGTGTTGATGAGATATACCATCGATAGTACAAGACATAGTAGCAAAGGGAAGAACAGTTTGGCATTGCCACATCATCATAAAACTCCATGTCATGATTGTCAAGTTGTGACTTGTACAAGTGTCTTCATAGTGCCATGTGTGTCCACCTGTCTTGCCACATCATTTGTGGATGTAATGATGTAATTACCAAAGGGGAAAATTACAAAATGTAATGAGTGGAAGTCCAAGAGTCATATGAGGAATATGAAAGGTCACATGTGGACAAAAAAGTCTTATAGAAATAGAAAAGTCATTTATGAGTCCAAGATTCATGAGAGTAACTTAAGAGTCATGGGGATATGAAAGGTGATTCCTCTTGTTATTAAATAAACCTCAAAAATCAATCAAAGGGATTTTGGAGGCTTAAGCTTTCTACATGTACTTTAGCTTCTTTAGCTTGGCATAGGAGAGAAGTTCATTCCTTGGAGAAGCAAGAAGTGACTTAATATTCCACTACTGGAACTAGTGTATCATCATTGTAACTATGTACTTCGATCTTTCACTTAATAATTGAAGTTGATGGAGTCAACACATTTTCATGCATATATTGTGACTGTTGTAAGGCTATTATTTGGATGTTTGTAGCATATGTTATGTTCATATGTACTAAAGAAATAGAACTACTTCAATGACTTTGGTACTTACACTGTGAATGTGTGTTGTATTTGTTCGAATAATCATTGTGTCTATGTGAACTATTTGGCTAGATAACAGTTGAATCATTTCTTGGTCTCTTGTGTATATCTTAGGTTAATACTATTACTTCCTTCAAGAGACTCACTCCTATCTCCCCTCTCGTGAAAGTTTCCATTTACACATTGCAATTGGTGTTTCATAGTGTCAACTCACTTCCATATTTCAAAGGATATGTGCTTAATCTCTTATTTTATTCATTGTAGTAGAAGCAAATATTAGAGTGATAGTGGTTGGGCCAATACCTAAGATGTGGCTCCTACTTCAAATGATGTGATGCGTTATTGAGACTTCACATCAAAGAGAACCCTTGTATGTTAGTTGTATCCTACACGGCCAACACACCTGTAAACATATCTCCCATATAACTATAAATTATGTCTTTGGAATTATGAGATTCTTTCAATGTAAAAGTTTGAATCTAAATGTTTCTCCTAAATTTGGACATAATATTATTTGTTGGATAGAAGATTTTGTAAGTTTAACACTAATGACATTCAAACAAAAGGATGATACAATCTTCATTTAGTTAGAAGTTCTTTTGTTCCTTATTGAATAATGCTTATGACTGTTCGATAAGGAAAAATGTGCTTGACATGATAAGTACTAAATCTATATTGTTTTCTCCTCATTATTTTAAAAATGGATATATGTGATTGATTTGATTGAAAAGGTGCATGCAAAGTGGAATTGATACCAATTTTGTGATTGATGCAGAGGTTGCTTGAATCTAGTCCATGTGAGTATGAACTATACAAAGCATTGGAGGAGATGTTCAATGGACTAAGAGTAGATGATTCATTTATATCAATACCCTCATTAAGGAAGGGGATGAGAGAAAATATGTTTTGAAACAAATTGTTTTCATGTTTAAAATGGTCTGAAACACAAAGATATTTGTTGCCCTAATTGAAAATCTCAGAAAAGCTAAGAAATTAATCATTCCTTACTATTCATTTAGAGTATTGAGGAATGAAGGTGTTGTTCTAAACTTGAAAGTTGGAAACCTTAGTTTTACATGTCCTATATGAAGGGATTTCTTAACTAATATATCTCCATATTCCATGTCTTATTTTTCTTTATTCAATGAATTTGCGAAGGCTAGAGAGAATTCTAAATAGACTTATATATGCCTTTGCTAAAATAGGGGAAAAAATGAGGTCTTCCACTCTTTGAACTTATGAAGCATGGGAAGTGAAAAACAAAATTGGTCACCTATAACATTATTATTTAAATTTTTGGCAAGGAAGGTCAAGAAGATGCAATGTTTCATGAATTTTTTACTGTGAAAGACTTGGGGCATGTACTTGAGATTATAACCTACAATACATTAATAAATAATTTAGAATTTTTGCTAGATTAGATTTGTGTTAGATTCTTTTTCAAGAGATAGTTGGAAGAGGAATTCAACCCGATTTTCACACTTACAATTCTCTAGATGATAGTTTTGGTCAATTGGGGGAGGTTGAAAAAGCAATAAGTTTGTTCGATGAAATGAAAGAAAAGGGTTGTAAGGCTTACAACTATATTTATATGTAACTCATAATAATTCTCAAAATGGATGAAATGAAAGAAAAGGGTTGTAAGGCTTACAATTATATTTATATGTACCTCATAATAATTCTCAAAATGGTTGGTAATATGAGCATAGGAAAAAAAAATGTTATGAGAATTAAAAGTATGTGGTTTTAATTTGATACATCCCAATCATTTTAAGAAAAAGCCCAACTGATAACTCATTTCTAGATCTCTTACATATTGAAATTATGCATGTGTGTTATTATTTTCATGAGTAATATTGGTTCTTAGGGTTGCCTATTTATTGATTATCTTGTCTTCCGTTGTTATTATGATGCTTTATGAGACCCCATTCGTAAACCTATATGTTGTAATGGAAGAAAATAAAGTTACTTTATTAAAATATGGTGAATGCAAGATTATGGGAAGGATACAAATATGAAACATAAATTCTGAAATACAAGTGTCCTTAAAATGTATTTAAGAGATAAATTATTTTAGACACTTAAGTGTCAAAAAAACGATTCTCCTCATTGAGATTGAAAAAGTAGCACTCTCTAATACATAGACTTTTCACTGATCAACATATTGTTCCACAAAAATAACATGCGCATATAAATATAAATGTTATAAAGCATCTTTCAAAACTTTTAATGACTACCAAATTATTAAACATGCATTATATGAATGAGAATCTTGTCATTTCTAAAGAATAGGTCTTATCTACTAAGGTTGGGCTATAACAGGCCATCCCATTGTAAACATTTGACCTTCAAATAAAAATAACCTTGCAAAAATAAGAGACTCGCTTTCTTATTTGTTGTTAGAAAACTCATACACCACTTTAAAAGTAATGATTCGTCTCAGTTATATTAATTTTTTGTCAAGTTAACCATATTTACTAGGTTATCCTTGAGGTAGCTGTCATATCTTCATGTTATGCTTCAATAGGGTCATTGAAAACAATTATTTCACAAAAAAACAATTATTTCACAAAAAAACAATTATTTCACAAAAAAATGTTAGTGTGGAATGTATTGTCCATTTATATTATAAACATTTTAAATATTTTGGCTTAAGTAAACTTTGTTTGTTACCAATTATTTTCAAAAATAAGCTTCAAAGAATATATATAATGAGGATATTAAATTCACATGTGTGAATTTCTAGGAATGCATTAATAAGAGATATGTCCACATTTTTTAAATGGAGGGTACAAAGCATTTTATAGGCTACAATCTCATAAAATTCGTATAAAATTTTCGGAGTAACATTATTTTTTGTTCAAGTGATGGGGTTATCCATACATTAACATCAAGGAGTGTTTTGATAGTACACTCAATCACTGTCTATTCAAAACTCACCTAACCTTATGAGAGATAACATTTTTTCTATATATTACTTCTATGAAATTGATTTCAGCCACATCTTACATTGCATAACAATTTCATCCAATATTTTTATCATCAGCAAAGTTACCATACAAATGTGTCACAATTGATACACTAGATTTAGATGATAAAGAAAGTCATCACTAATTGAAAAGTGACTGGCTCATATGCTTCCATTCAAAATTTAAGAAATTTTGTTAAAAAATATTTGAGTATTGATTCTCAACTTAGGCAATGTTGACATGAAATTGGTACAGTGAATTCAAACCATCATGATAGAATAGAGTGATCACTCATATGCATTGATCCAGAAATTAAAATGTTGTTTTTAAAAAAGAATTTTGGTATGGAGTGTGACATCATAGCGTACTCTTATTATGAAGTTAGTCATGATATGCCTAAGAAATATTGTTAGAAGAGAAAACCTGAAATATCCTTTGAGGAAGAATGCCATTTTCTGGAATAGCCTTTTTAAAAACAAACAATTTATTATGAGAGAATTAAATTATCTATTCAGTTTTATGTTTTACCAAAATACTTGGCTTGAAAGGAATTAAATTAAAACTACAAACTTGTTTAGAAAACTATAGGACAATTGATTAGTTGACATGAAAATCAACTTTTTATGTAATATAAGTTATCCAACAATCCCATATTTTCGAGGATGAAAAGTTTAAACATGTTTATAAAAAGAAATGTTAACTTTAAAAGTAAATAGGATTTATAAGTAAACCATTGATGGATGGAACTTTGCACATTGCTTTTTCAAACAACTAAGTGAAAATTGGGTGGAGATTATGATGTTGATTGAATTTTACTAGTAGCTAATAAAGTAGGTTTTTCAGGCCCTCTTAGAAATAATATATACCAATGAGTTAGCTTCCTAATTGATAACCATTAAATATATAACAATAAACAAGACATTTAGAGTGTTTGTGTACATATAGAGGAAATAAATGACTAAAACACATCCTCCCTTATATTAGAGATTGGGAATCAGGATATAGACAATGCTCACTATTCATGTGACTTAACAATATAGTACAACATACAAGGCAGGGAAATGGGAAGCTCCAATTTTAGGTAAACATGACCATCATGTCTTTGATGAATGTAAATTTTATATCATAAAATAATTTTTGCTAAACATATTGTGTGCCTCAAAAAGGAACATGGCACTGTTGTATTGCAAAATTAAGAGAGGTAGAAACTTCAGGTTCATAATTCTCAAAATGAATAAACATGTAAGAACCAATTGTTATCGTAAACTTTAAGGGATATCTAGTGATTGTGCATAGTTAAGATTTGGAAAAAACAAAGAGGATATATTGTGAGGAACTCAAAGTTTGTTATGATCCAAGCACCTAAAAAATGATATAAAGCTATTGAATACAATACCATGCTCCATAAGTTCCATTATGGAATCTTCTATATGATCTAAAATGAAAGAATATTCCCAAAACCCTATGAAGATTTTGCTCAATCCAAAGTGGGCCTAGGTGCTCTACAAAATGGGCTTGAATGGGCCTAAGTGCTCTGTAGTGCATTTATCATTGACCAAGGATGTGCTGGTCCCTCAAGGAGTCAATTCATGATGTCTTTAGGCTAGGAAATTCTCAGGAATGATGGCATTTAATGTGATGACTTGTCTAGGGCATGTAGAAACTAAATTAGGGTTTGATGAGCCTGAATAGTACTAATCTAAATGTTGGGAGTGATGTGGCCAAATAGACAGGTAACAACTGCCCCCTAAAGCATGAAGTTGAAAATGACAATGTTGAGTGATATCTCTTACGATGCGATGAGGAGGTTGCGAAGCGAATGGTGACCTGCATCAATTACAATATATAATATCATGATATTTTGGACTTTTCATGAATCATTGAGGGAAGGCATACCCATGCTTAGCATTTAAAATTTCATTACAAGTACATAGATAGTTGTCTACAGATATAGACCCATGATGGGATGACAATCAGTGTAAAGACATCATACAGATGATTTAGTATTCTCCTAAAATCGCAGCACAGATGGATGAAACCAAATTCAGGGTCTTCTATCTCATTCAATCGTTCAATCAAGTATGAATCTAACCATGTGAATATGTGATCTGAAGTCGAACATGGGAAGACACCATCTGATTACCAGCCAATGATGTAAGTCATTAACAGATGCAAGAGAGATCACTGATCACGATAATGATTCTCAAGGTATTGCAGTACATTTTGCATGGTGTGAATAGATGTTTTGATGTCGAACACCATATGAAGTCTTTCAGTTGAAGGTCAGTGATGTCAACCTATCGCTGGAAGTGAGAAACTTTCCATTCATGTATGCAAACCCCAAGGTACTAAAAAGGGTGTTTCCAAGTCAACCTCTTGGATAATGTGCTGATGTCGACAAGAAGTGAGTCGTCGCATGAGGGCCTTAATGTAACCCACATCAACGGAAAAAAATGAATGTAATTATTTTTGGAGACAGAATGTGACTGATGACACAAGGTTTAGGAATGAGAGTCATGAAAATGAAGGTTTATGAGTATTACAAAGGCTGAATTTAACTGAGTGACTTCTCTAGAACATGTTGGCGACACTGAATGAATTGGAAGCATTGACCCAAAACAAGGTAATGGATGGCATGACAGACCATAGGTATGATAACCATCAAGTAGTTAACCCAACCCAAGTAGTCACAGAGATGAATTGGAAGTGTCATGTTCAAGAGTGACCTGCTGTCATAAAGTGGTTTACCCCTTTTCCTATTTCCCCTAATCATTTCTTACTAGTACCTCTTTATTTTTTATCAAGCTTGAGGATGATAACATATTATTGTTGTATAATTCCACCCTTTGGGTGAATCCATCATTATGTGATGTTTTAACGAGTCTAGAGAAGGTGAAACTCAGTCTTGTCATGGTGGAAAAGTTTGTCACTATTTGATGTTTTAATGAGTTTAATGACAATGATAACTCGGTCTTTTTCATGTTTAGAGAGTTTGAAAAGGGACAAAAAGAAAACTCCACAAGTTCTTTTTTGTAGATTTGTCTCTCAAGTCTGAAAATGCGTAAAATAATACGAGAGAGAACCTATTGACCATGCTTGATTGATGTATTCCTTTTTCATAAATAATCTATCTTAGTCCAGAAAAGGGTTAAACCTATACTGAATAGATGTTGTCTCCAATCCGTTTATGAGCTAAAAAGGACAAGCGCTCGATAACATTTTGATTTTTCAAGAGTCTGAAAAGAGCTTAAAGAGGACTCCACTTAGAGGAGCGAGTGGTGTCTAGGATAGCAACTGGTTTCGGTGATGTTGGAAGTTCTCAGAACATGTTGATTTATGTGAAGAGGCTGGCTAATAAAACCAATCATTTCAAATGTTCCTAAAAAAGGGTAAAACAACCAAGTGAAAGTGTATGATCGACAAGCTAATGGTGACAATGGAAGGAGAAAAAACAAGGCTCATCTGACAGAAAAGGTTGATAGAATGACAATTACGAGGGTTAAAATGGAGATGGGTTCATTTTTACACAAGCTTGAATCTTAGGGAATTATACTTGGATTTAGTTTCATGTTTACACAAACTTGAAACAAAAAACTATGCTTGGATTCAGTTTCATGTTTACACCTTCATCTATAATAGTGGTAGGTACAACCATATTACAAACTTGCAATATGATTTGGAGAGGGGGTAATGTAATAACGAGAGAATTACTCCCTTGAGTTACACGAATAGGAGGATTTCCGTCCTGTCTTGATGGAACTGGAGGGTTTCCTCCAAGAAAATTAGAATCCGAAGAAACAAAAAGAACATGAGTGGTATCATACTCACTCTCTATGGGAAAGGTACGATTAACTGAAGGTGAAATCGAGTCAACTATTTCCTCAACCTGTGATAGGTCAGGTATAGACTCATGGGATTCACATTCAGAGAGAGTGGGTTTGACTGACGGTTGATTTGTGTTAGTCACTTTATCAACCAGTGAAGGATTAAGGGAGAGTATGTTGTAACCGGATGGAAGTCGCTGCAGAAGAGCAGGATGGTTATCCAACTTTGGTTTCATCCAGATAGGGACAAAGGTGAATGAGGTGATTCCCTTCACATAACCTACAAGGAAGCTTAACTTTACCCTTCTTTCCATGAACTTTACTACCACTAGTTGATGGTGTGTGACCAGCATGATCTCTAGAAGCTGATGACATAAGACGATGTGAACGAGAAGACCATTCTTCTAAGATCTCAAGAATATCAGGACAATTTCTAAGAAGGTGGTCTCCCATACAATGTTTGCATGGATATTAAACTTTGTGAGGCCTATCATATGATTTCTCATAAGAAGTTGAATTCAAAGCAATGGTTGCTTGGTTGCCCCCTGCTGAGTTTTCTCCTTCTTATTTTTCTTCCTTTTCTTCTTCTTCTTAGCCACCTAGTTATTAGTGTCAACACTTTCCCCAAGTGAAGAGGAAGAAGGGGAGGAAGAAACAACTGATGAAGAAGGCAAAGGGTCAAATTTAGGATCAACTGGAGATTGATTTTTTCCAGTTGGAGGAGTACTCGATTGTGGAGAAATGACGACATTTTGAACCAAGGAGGTTGAAAACAACCATACTGGAAAGCCAATGGTAAATCTCAGGAGGGACAATGTAGCCATATAAGAAGCACCAATATTTCTGAAAGGAGGAAAAGGACTAGGATTCGCATCAAAATCAATTGCTTGATTAGTGGACTCTGGAGTTTTTTCCATATGTATCAATCTAAGATCGGCTAAGGTGTGAGCATGGAGGATTTTATCTATGGTCAATTAATTTTATTTTAATCAAAATAACATAACAAAATAAAAGAGGGATAATCTAGGCAAAAGGATTACCAAGCAACTGTGAACTGGAATATATTGCCTTAGTAGATGAAGGACTTAACATAAATGCAGGAAATCTCCCTGAATGCTATGTTCGGTGTATCGCAGTGTACAGGGAGGCCAACTCAGTTACCTAAAGATGGATAGAACCCTAATGTAGTCCTCCCATATATACCTAAAAGTACATGGAGGCCAAATCTGTGTTAGTGCTGTCTAATGTGAAACTGCACAGTGAGAGCATTCCTTTATACTTTTCGTACCATAACATCGCCCTATATACTTGAAGGTATGTGGAAGATCTACGATATACTTACATACGTGGAATGGGGTATCACATTCGGAATGTATCGTAGACAATTAATGACAACTTCTATGTTTTATGACGCCGAAACACAAATATAACCTAGAACTCTAAGTGTTATGTGTTAAGTTACAATGCTCCAATAGGTTAGTTGAGATAACTTTTAAGTTGACCTTCTTAAGAATTTTCCTTTCAAGGTTCAACACATGATGTATGTTTGCAATTCCTAGAATGAAACTAACATGAGAAACATTATTTCATTCAATTAAAAATGAAAACCATAGCTAATAAGGGATAGAGTAATTAGATCTTTGACAAAGATGAAAGAGTACACCTAGCTATTACTATCAAGCATTCACAAACTACAATATGAAAAATGCAATTTTTCCTTTTAGTCCCTTTAGTGTTTAGATGAACAAAGTTGAACTAGATGCACAAACAATCAATCAATAGTTTTCACAAGAAACGAAGACTTTACGACAATTTCTTTTTGAAAGAAATGAAGACTTTACGACACTTCCTTTTTAGAAATGTCTAATTGATATAAACTAACTTTGACAATGAATTCAAAATTATAAAGAAAAAACCTAAGACACACTAAACAATCAAAGTCAAAGTTGGGCTAAGAGAAGCGATACAAGTGGATTTCAGAACCATAGAAACATCGATCTTTAAACAAACAACTTTAGAAGAAAAATTAGAGAAATCCAAGCTAAATATGGGTTTTTAAGCTTAAGGAGGATCAACATAGGTCAAATTCGGAGTAATTGCACTGCAGACCACTGTCTCTAAGCCAAGGGTGCCTTGTAGAGCACTGTCCCCTGACCAAGCCTACATTGGTGCCAGAGAGGCCAATCAAAAGACATCTAACCTCAATTTTTTAACCCAAAACACTTCTAAAAGACTGAATTAAGATCAATGAAAGCAATTAAAGTCTACTATGGTGTACTATGATGAAGATAAACTACCCAAAACAATGATCATTCCCTAGTATGGTCACCAATTTCTTATGTGAAATTTTTCATCTATGGATAAACACAACTTCCCTAAGTGAGTAGCTACACTTAGAAAAACATAATTAAAGAGTTTAACCTTTTCCTATAGAAGATAAATAAGACAAGGGACCTACTTGTTATCTTTTTCTTCCCTTTGTCTCCTTTGAAAAGCTCCCATCGGTACTTCTCAAACTAAATCCGCTCGACCAGTACCTGCAATCATAAATAGAGGACAAAAACCAATCAAAGAAAGAAATCTATTTACTATAAGCAAATGGAATCAAAAGAATTTACACATATAATCATCATACATAAAGAAAAGAATATGGGAAAAGGTAAAAATAGCTTTATTAAGTAAAAGGAAGAGTTACAACCAAATAACTCTGATACCATGTCACTCATCCAGCTTGAGTTCCATCCTTCATCAAACCAAAAGCACAACACTCTAGGAGCATAACAATACTTGCTTATGATATAAAACCTCAAATCAATAGTATTTTCTTACAATTCTTTAAAGTCCAAATCCTGATCACTATGGTGAGTGCTAAATTTATATGGAAATGGAGGTGGTTTTGTCATAAATTGGGCATTGAATGGCTTTCCGATTTGGGAGTTAGTTTTCTTGGAGGAAGGGATGAGAGGATAGGAGGTTATTTGATTCATTCCCTATCCAATTTCAAGCTCATAGGAGAGGATGAGAGGTGGGAATCTTCTAGAATGATCTAGAATAAAAGAATATTCGCAAAGCCCTATGAAGATTTCGCCCAACACAAGGCAAAGTGGGCCTAGGTGCTCTACAAAGTAGACTTGAATGGGCCTAATTTCTCTACAGCGCATTTACCCCTAACCAACGTTGCGTTGGTCCTTCAAGGAGTCATTTGAGGATGTCTTCAGGTGAGCAAACTCTCAGAAATGATGGCATTCAATGTGATGACTGGTTTAGGGCATGTAGCAATTGAATTAGAGTTTCATGAGCCCTAAAAGTATTGATCTTAATGATGGGAGTGATGAGCCAAAATGGACCTATAACACTCTTAGATGAGAATGAACCAGGTGAATGATACCTAAGAAAATTCCAATCGATTTAATAAACTACAAGTAAAGCTTGTGCTAGGTGGAAGATCCATTTACAATTACAAGCATAGATAACTTATTTAGTTTATCGAGAGATAATGAGTAAACTTCTCAAGCCAATATGTCAAACATTTTGGATTTATTACGAAGTCATCATCTTCCACTATTTGGGCTGTGAAAAGAAAACTAACAATTGAATCAGTAATGTCCAAGTCCGAGATGGCTAGTTTGTAGGAAAAAATATAGTAAAAAAAGAGCAGGGTAAAGTCGCATATCTATTAGTATGATAAACTCTTTAGGAGAGTCTCAGGACTCTCTTTTTCGTATTTTTCCTGTACCCAGACTAGTGATGATTGGAATTTTTTATGAGAGAGCCAGTAGGTCTCCATACTTGCATGTTTAAGACAATCGCCACCTTCCCCATCCCCATTCCCCGCCAAATTCCAAGCAACACTAAGATGATTACATACTTTTTTAAGTCCTACCAGCTAACAGGGACACTAGCTTTGTTTATGAGAGAGCCATTGGGTCTATGTACTTCCATGTTTAAGACAATCATCGCTTTCCCCATCCCCACTCACCGCCCATTTCCAAGAAACACTTCGATGATTACATACTTTTTCAATTCCTACCAGCTAACAAGGACACCGACAATATAACATTCAGTAGCACCATTCTACTAGAGCCAAACCTTGTGATATCTGAGGTGGGAGAGTTTTGAAAAATTATGTCCACTACATTACATGATGGACCTTGGTTAGTTTCCTCCTTAAATAAGTTAAGGATCCAAACCTCGTGAATATGAAAAGACACAGTAACGAACAAGGAGACACTCTAGTGAATCAAGAAGAAGGTCTAGACAAGATAACTTGTTTCAAAATCGATGGCTATCCACAATGTAGGTGGATACCATAGATATTTAATATATAGAAAAAATTCCCATGTCATTTATCACAAGAGGTGACTTTTATGCCAGAGGCAGACACTTGGACCTCTAGGTTTGTGTAATGCATGCATTGAAACTCAATGTTTCCCCAAGTGATGCTCTTGGCTTGTATACACAACACACTCTTGGCTCATGTGGTTTTATGGTGATATTACCTACCTTGTGGGAATCTTGTGGGATATCTTTTACAAGGGATACCTACACAAAACACCCTTACTACTCTGAAAATGATCCTCGTACTTATTATATTTATTTTATGGATAAATGTATTAGACATCATTTGAAGTTAACATCGTCAGATTGCCTGGTGTGGTTGTTGGTGTCCCAAATTGCTCTATTTTTATCCTATTCCCATAAACCTTAAGCTCTTTTTTATCTCTATTCAACCCTCTCATTCCTACACTAGTCCAAGATAATCATCTATTCCTACATATACTTCATATTTCATAATTAAGATTTATTAAGTGCTTTATTAATTAATTTACATAGATTTCCTACCTTTTAGTATCTATTGTAACTTATGTTTAACTTTCCTAAAAGTAATTGAAGAAATAAGTGATAATCATTATTTAGCTTGATTAGTGTAGGAAGATTCCTGCACCACCAACGAGTTGCTCTGTGATCTTCATGATATTCCACATGAGATTTTTCGATCCATGATTCCTAGTTCAGTTGCAGACTATTTGAGGATGGACATTGGCAGTATATAGTTAGGGGTGCTTGCCAATAATATGGTCTACATATATCAAAGTTCGTGATTTATAATAACCATCAGCAGATTTTGCAATTTTTTTTGTTAATCTGTGTGGCTGAAAGGCTTGAATAGGAAATGATTGTAAGTAGTAGAATATGGCTAAGGCCGAGAGACTGTATATAATGTAGACCGTAGGTAGAGCCAAGCTAGAAGAGTGATCTGTGAGTTGTAATTTCGTTTACTTTATAATTTTGTATCGCCCTCGGCTCTAGGCTAGACTTGCACTATCATGTATATTTGTTGATCAAGTTAACACAAGGAACACACCATGTTTTCTTCATGTTACGTTTAATTTATATTTCATGCGTGATTAGGTGTTGAATCAATTTGTTTCCTAAATGGGAAACAAGTTGGTTGGCTAGGACCCAGCCAACCTAGCTAGTTTACCCTTGTGCTTTAACCATTTAAAAAGTCTGTGTGAACATTTGTTCATTTGCAGTTGTGTGGCTTTGATTGCTCTTATGTTTATTTTAGAGTTCTATGTTAAATTCATTTCATAGTCAAGCGTGAACGGATCTGTAGTTTGGAAGTTTAATTAAGTTTATTTCTTTCTTGCAATTTCTTTCCTGGAAATTAATTTCTTGCAATTTCCTTCCTGCAATTTTTGTCTTAGTTTTCTTCTACTCGGGTCATGCAGGAAGATTCTTCCTATACTAGTGCATGTAGTTTCCTGCACTCGAGTTTTACTTTACAGCAAGTGTTACATTCCTTTTCTTGCTTATAATTTCATTTATTCTTGCAAGAAAACATATTGTTAATTCAAATCATCATTCTCAATGTTAAGAATTATATTTCTGAAGGATATTTACATGAGTTAAGAAAGATCGTTATTACAAACACAATACTTTGTACTTGCAGTTTATGACTTAAGAAAAAAGGAACATAAATGTTATAAGTGAATTGCTGAAAGTTAGTTGATGCATGCAAATTACTTTGACTACTCCTTGATTATTTCAAATTTTTTTTCTTTATGAAGTTTACTTTCATTGCAAATTTTAGTTAATTAAAGTATTATTTTTCACATGTAATTTATCTCAGAATCTAGTTTGCAACTGCAATTCTTTTCAAGACATCTTTTAATTCTTTCGAAAGTGAATTGGAAAATTTGGTGAAGGAAGCGCTATCTCAGTGCAAGAGCTAGTCTCTTGCGACAAGAACAAAGTGCTCTAAGCCTTGACGCTTAGAGAAACTCCATAAAGACATAAGTCTTGAGTAAAAAAGGTAAAATATACCTTTTCACATAATTACTATACCCGCACTAGTGCAAGAAGATTGCAATAGTACAAGAATAGGTTGGTTGGTGTAGAAGGAAGATCAATTGGGAAACAGGTCTTGCAAGGGCCCACTTGTTAAACTATTATCCATCTATACTAAAGATAAACATAGTATTTCATCTCAACATTTAAGATTGCTTCTATTTGTGTGAAAATTCCTTTACTTGATTTCCTTGCAAGTTATTCTTTTACATTCCAACACTAGAATTGTTTTGGTGTCAATTGTCTTAAAGATTGTTTTCTATCTAATTCTGTAACATTTCATTTAAGAAGTAGGATTATGAAAAGGAAAAGTTCATACCACTTCTAGCATTTCCTGTGCTTCATATCTAAGTTTACGAAACCCCTGGGTTGAAAATTAAGTGTTGAGGAGTTTGCTTCAGTGCAATTCCTGCACCCATCATTTTGGCGTTGTTTTTGGGGAACCGATTTCATTTTTTGCAATAGGGGTAAGTCTGCTATTATTTTCTTTGTAGTGTGCTTCTATTTGATTGAAGGAATTTATAGGCATCCAGTTATTTTTTTAAGTTGCAACATTTTTATTGGAATTTTGTTTTGTCATTTCTTGAAATGAATGCCTAAAAGAGGTAGGGGTCTGATGCCCACCAGGGGCCAAAGAAATTCTGATAAATCTGAAACAAAATCTCATATTGGGCCTTCTTTTGTAGGTATAAAGTCCAAGAAAACTCAGACTCATCATGCAGGAACACTCCACTTGGGCTCTAGCAAGAATTTTCCATGTGTGACACAACCCACAAAGGGGAAGAAGGGGACTATTAGAACCCATAGTCAGCCTTCTTAGGCTATTGAGAGTGGTTTGTGTGAAATAAAAACAATGGAAGACCAAGAAGACGATGCAAAAGGAAATGGTGAAAGTTAGGTAAATGAGGAACAATCCACTTGTGGATTCCTAATTGTGGATCTTGATACACAAGTACAAATGAAAAATAATTCACCATCAACTCTTCCTCATTTCTATGATAAAGTACATGAATATCCAGACTCTTTCCTATTTGATTTTGATATTTTTAGAAGTTATGATTATTCATCTGATGCTTAGAAGTTAAAGTTGTTGCCTACAACTCTCAAGAACACAACACTCTGCTGGTTCATGGGACTAGAAGGAAACACTATATCTTCTTGGGAACAAATGAAGAGAGTGTTCTTCTCAAAATATTAGGAATATTTTAAAACTAGATATATTCAAGATGAAATCTTTACTATTGTGCAAAATTATGATGAGACACTAAAGGACTACTTGGAGAGATTCTTCTAGAGGTAAAAGCACAAATTTGATCTAAGCACCATTAGAACCTTGTTCTTATGGGGGCTTACTGACAATGCTAGGAATAATGTAAATTTGTTAGGACAAGGGGATATTGCTCAAAAATAATTTGATCAAATTTGTCACTTGTGCGGGAACTTCTCGAGGAACCAATATAGATCTAGCAAAGTAATTCGGAATAGAAATAAGAAAACCGAATCTACAAATTCTATGATTACTGGATTAGAAAAAAAATGGACAATATGAAAATTGAAATAATCAATACTGTTAGTAAACAAATATACTCTTTGAAGTTTCAGCAAAAACTTGTAGAGGAACAAGAGTCATTGTCTATTTTTTGTCTCAAAATGTAGAAGGAATCATATTTTAAGAGAATGTCCTCTTGATATTAAAGAGACTAATAAATGTGCAATTTGTGCAAGGAAACACACCACAAAAAAATGTCCCTCCATCCCTGGGCTAAAAGTTGTACTTGAAGGAGATAACCTGAAGCCGAATCACTGCATGCTATGGAAGCACGAAGAAACTAGCCTCTGGTAAGTGCAAGTATGGCTCCTGAACCTCCACCACATTATTTTGGTTATAATGCACATTCATATTCCTATCCTAACAATATTTTCTCTCAACATTGGGAGCATGGGAACCAATATCATTATGGACAACCCTCCCAATCTTCGCAACAAGGATGGAGAACCATTCATATCATTCACACCATTCCTATCCTACACCTATGCAGTCATACCCTCCTACATATGCACCTTACCCAATGCCACAACCATCATTACCTCAGTTGAGTAAGCCAATGCCACCATTGCCTTTACCTCCACGGTTTTGACCTTCTCAGCTACTTGCCCAACCTTTACCCAATACCAATAACAAAGTGGTACAGATGATCCATTCTATGAACTAGATTTCCTTATCTAGATATTAGTCCATGCCAGTTGGAGTCAATGACCTCTAATTGAGATCAGGGAAGATAGTAACATCAGAAAATCAAAAGCAACCTATGGTGATTATCAATGAGAAAGGTAAGGAGGAAATTCCTGACCATTATGAAAAAGATGACATCTTCCAGCCTATCCTTGTACCTTCTGAGCCTTTTCTATCTTCTTCCAACTGACCTTCCTATCCAGAGAGGTTAGTTGTGGAAAAGAAAGACCCCATTCCAGAGTCTAGCCTCGCTTCTAAGCTTAGGAACCTTTTCATAAATGTACCTTTGCTCCAAGTTCTTAAAGAGATCCCCATTTTCATAAAAATCATTAGGGAAATTTGTCTCAAGAATCCAGGGAGGAGAAGATTAGAACCTCAAATCATTCAATTTGTTGGTAGAGCAGCTAAGTTAATGACGAGGTGTATGCACATGGAGAAATATACCAACCTCAGAAACCCTGTTATCTTTGTTCAGATAGGTGGTTTCCTTGTCTCCAATGTACTTATGGACCTAGGGGCAACCATTAATGCTATGACCAAGAAAACCATGGATCAATTTGGATTGGTCCATATTCGTCTTACTCCACTGTACTTGAACTAGCAGACATATCTAAAATCAAGACGGAAGGGGTTTTGTATGATGTGGTCATCTCTTTAGACTCTTGGGAATATCCCACAGTATTCATTGTTCTGTAACCGAAGAACCCTATGGGAGGACATCCCTTGATCTTAGGACAACCTTGGCCTACTATGGTCAATGCCTATATCGGATGTCATTCTGGCGACATGTATATTTCCCATGGAGATTGCAGGAAGAAGGTCACCTTCTATCCACCCGCTAGATCCATTCAAGAGCTTCAAGACACTTTATGGTTAGACTATAGTAGTGATGAAGAGACTCAAACTATTTCCTTCATACATCAGAATGCTGAGTTCTTGCAGGAGGGTGGGATTCAAGGCTTCCTGAGGAATCTAGACACCATGCCCAATTTTGCATCATTGAGTTAGATTTTTAGTCTATATTTTCAGGAGAGATATGACTCTCTACCTCCCTCGCTACCATATCTAGCAACACCTCTATGTATGCTTGAGCCTGATACCACTCTTGTTGAGATTAGTTGAGGTAAATCCTTGCATATCAATTTAGACTTGGATTCTTCCTAGCAAGAGTAGCTTGTGAATTTCTTACAAAACCATCTTGATGCCTTTGCATGGGGCTATGAAGATATTAAAGGCATCCCTCTTGAAACTTGCACCCACCATATCTATATTTAGGATGTAGCCCGACCTGTTCGATAACCTTGAAGGCGAATGAACCCAACTCTAAGAGATATTGTAATGGAAGAATTGTAAAAAAATCTTAGATGTTGATTTTATCTATCTTATTTTCGACAGCCAAGGGGTCCCTCCATTGGTATTAGTCCCGAAAAAAGATGGGAGATGGAGCATTTGTATTGACTGCATAGAATTGAACAAATCCACTCTCAAATATTACTTCCCCCTTCCTTTCATTGATCAGGTACTTGATATCCTTGCTCGTAAGAAGTACTTTTATTTTCTAAATGGCTTTAATGGGTATATACAAATTGCACCCTAGGATCAAGAAAAAACCACTTTTACATGTCCATGGGGTACATTTTCTTATTGAGTGCTTCCCTTTGGGCTATGTAATGCCCCACCTACCTTTCAAAGAGAAGTATTGGCCATTTTTGTTGACTTTGAGTGTGTGGAAATATATATGGATGACTTTTCTATGTTTGGTGATTCAGTTCAGGAAGCCCTCAAGAATCTATAAAAATTTCTTCTTCACTGCCAAGAATTTCATCTCACCTTAAGTGATAAAAAATGCAGATTAATGTGCAAGGTAGGGGTGGTTCTTGTCCATCTTATTTCTGATAAAGGTATCCAAGTTGACCCTACTAAAATAGAAATTAATTTGAGTCTTCCTATACTCAAAACTCAAAGGGAAGTGAGAGGTTTTCTAGTACATGCGAGCTAATATAGGAGATTCATTGAGAAATTCTTAAGGATAGCTACCCCCAGTTTTTGACTTTTGGCTAAATATAGTGAGTTTTCTTGGTCCACCACTTATCAACAATCGTTTGAGACATTGAAGGAAAAACTACTCCACACACCAGTTTTGAGAGGATCAAACTGGTGCTTGCCATTTCATATTTCCTCGGATGCCTTAGATACTGCTATTGGCACAACTTTAGGACAAGGAGAAGACAAACAATATTATGTTATTTATTTCATTAGTAAAAACCTATCACCCACTTAACTAAATTATACGGTTATTGAGAAAGAGTTTTTAGCTGTAATTTTTTCCATTAATAAATTTAGACATTATGTTACAGGATATGAATTTTTTGTGCATACTGACCATTCCGTAATAAGGTATTTTTTGAATAACCATTAAAGAGCAGTAGAGTGACTAGGTGGCTATTATTGTTATAGGAATTTAATAGTACCATTATTGATAGACCAGTAAAATCTAATGTAGTAGCAGATTATCTTTCAAGATTAAATAATCCTGGTGAAGCAATTCCTGATGATGATGATTTTCCCGATGAACATATTTTCTCTGTGTCAAAAAAATCCCCATGGTTTTCTGACATAGATAACTATTTAGCCATTGGAAAATTACCACCTCACTTATCCGCTCGTGAAAAGTGGAATATCATACAAAAAGGCACTGCATATTCCTAGATTCAAGGAGACCTCTTTTACATCGGAGTAGATCTCATTATCCGTATATGTGTGAGTGAGGAATAAGTGTTTGATATTTTAAAATCTGCCCCTGATGAACCCTACGGTGGTCACTTCAGCGATAAACAAATTGCATACAAAGTGTTACATGCTGGCTATTTTTAGCCCTCCTTGTTTAAGGATGCCAAACAATACATCAAGTGATGTGATAGTTGTCAACAAATTGGCCAACGTAATCAAACCAATGAAATTCCTTTATGTCCTCAGGTTATGATTGAGCCATTTGAAAAATAGGCCGTTGATTTTGTAGGACCAATAAATCCAACATCATTAAATAAAAAGCATATTTTGGTTTATACAGATTTCGGTACAGAATAGGTAGAAGCTAAAGTTGTTTCTTGTGCGACTGAAAGAGTTGTTATTGATTTTCTTTTTACTGAAATCTTTACTAGATTTAGTGTGCCTAGAGAAATATTTTCTGAGAATGGAATGCAATTTATTTCTAATCTGGTACAGGGTGTGATGGAATAGTACAAAATAAGGCATAGGAAATCTACACCGTATCACCTGCAAGCAAATGGTCAGGTGGAGTCCACAAATAAGGTGATTGAGTCCATCCTCACAAAGACAGTAAATATTCACAGAAAGGATTGGGCTGAAAAACTACTGGAAGCATTGTGGGCATACCAAACCAATTAAAGGAACAACACAGGACACACACCATATGAGCTGGTGTACGGGAAACAAGTACTCTTGCCAATGGAATTCCAGATAAAGACTTTCATGACTACAGTCCAATTTGGTCTAGATCTCTCTGAAGCACAACAACAACGTCTTCTATAGCTGAATGAGTTATATGAATTCCAAAGGGATGATATTCAGCAGAACATCTTGGTTCAACAACAACGCAAGAAGTTGTAGGACAAGTCTATCTAGAAGAAGCAATTCCAACCAAGTGATTGGGTGGTACTTTACGATTCTAGATTCAAATATTTTGAAGGGAAATTCCATACAGATTGGATGGGACCCTATGACATGGTCAAAGTGTTTGAAAATGGAGCGGTAGAGATTAAAACTATTGATGGACGTAATTTTGCGTTCTTGGTAAATGGGCATAGATTGAAGATATATCTTTTGTCCCTTACTAAAGGAGATTTTATGTAGCAAGTCCAAAAACAATCTAAAAAGGAGTTGGTAGGTGGTAGCACCAACCTGTTGAAGATTTTATTCTTTCTTTCCCTCATTAAAAATAAATAAGTTAATAATAAAAGGAAAAAATAGAAAGAAAAAAATGACAATGAATTTTTTTCATGTAATTATGAAAAACAGTTGACTGACATGATTGTAGAGGGATCAACCTGAAAACTAGCATGCTCGCAAGAAGATCAAAATTTCAATAAAAAAGGAATGTTAAGTGATTTTTAGATATGTTGGCTGCCACCAAGAAGAAGTAGGTTCAAGGAACCCTGCCCTTATCCAAGGTTCGGATAACTAGCATGGAAATTGTTATCCAAGTAAACACTTAATTCCCACTGGAATTAATTTTTCTGGCACCAGTGTAGGTAGACCTTGAAGATAAAATTATGCCTATCTTCTAATTTCCCGTTTCGTAATTCCCACTATTTTTCTTTTTCTAAATCCCTAATGAATTACCCTCCTCTTTCTTCTAAAGAAACTACCCTTACCCGATCTTGTAAAATCCCTCTATTTCCCTTGATTTTTTTGCACAACCCATTCTCGTTTATCCCCCTTGATGATATTGTTCTTGGAATCCTTGCAGTAATGTTCCTTCCGATTCTGAAATTCACCCCTTTCCCACTTCTTTATTCCCTCATAGATTGATTGTAGAATTTGATGCAGTCAATCCAGAAGCCATGCTCATGAAACACCAAAGGATGGCGAATAAAAATTTCCTTGTATATTGAGGCATGTTTTTTTTCTAGCTAAAGAATTGTATTCTATCAGAATTTTTATTTGGTAAAATCCCCGGTGCAAGATGCATAGTGCAAGAAGTTAGTGCAAGCACGATGTCGTGCAAGCAATTAATGAAAGCATGATGCAAGGCAAGCAGGATCAGTGAAAGAGTGCCACCAACTATGGAAGCAAGTGTAAAACAAATTTCACACAATACAGGAGCATCTTGTGAAGAATGTTTATGGAATTTTATTACTTTGTACATGAGTGATTCGTGCATTGATAAATCATATCATTATATATTTTAATTGATAGCTCATTTTATCATTTACTGACTTAGGAAAATTTTTAAAGTACAAGATATATTGGGTTCTGAAATCTATTTTTTTTAAATGGGTACTGAAATATGTCTTAATTGAATTACGAGGTAGACCGTGGGATAGTACAGGTTGTTTGAAAACTGATAACTCACCTCCCTTTGAACTAATCTCCTATCACTTTTCATCATTGTCTTACCTCCTAACCCAATCATTATGACCGTTACACTGCCACCGCATAATTCTTCGCCACATCCAATCATTATTGCTCACTCGTAGCAGGATGATACATATCTACATCTGAACCGAGGAGCCATTCTTTTATCATTAAACATGATCATTTGGATGGGACTTAAAAGAAAAAGGATGGATGGAACTTCGGCATAAAATTCTTAGAAACCATTGGTATCATTCACTAAAATCCTTTTGATGTTGTGACAGGGAATTGTGGAAAATTCAAACATGGCACCTGTAAGGAATGACTCATATCCTTGAAGGAGATAGAACAGACTGAGGAATATTGAAACAGTCTTGCACTATTGCAAGAATCCAGATTCCTTCTGCTTTTTTAGAAGTTCAATGGCATCGACATCGCCATGGTGCTTGAGTTTGTGAAGTTGTTTGAAGGAGGTCGATCTAGTGTTGTCTCATTAGGGTTCAAAGTAATAGGGGAGTCCATTGCATGAGCTACAAGTTTGCCAACTACAAGGGAGCAGTGGCTCAAAAAGGAGTGGCTTGAAAAGATATGATGGCGTTTGTTTGTGAGTGAAAAAAGGTTCAAATTTAACTGGAAGAATGGGCTTCCATAGAGAACCATGCTTGGAAAATGTCGAGACCTCTTATACATACTTTAGAAATTTGTGACCTATGAGCGACATTACACATTAGCGTTTGTGTACCACATGAGATTGTTGTTTCACTTTGAGTTGGGGAAACTTATTAACTTTCCTTACTACCTACTCCGAAGTCTTGAGTAAATGGAAAGAGGTGTGTAGAGTGGGAATTCAAGCCAAGTCACATATAAGCAATATCATCATGGGCTTATCACAATCCTCATCAAGAAAGTGATGGAAGATAGGGGAGTGAGTTGGAAGGCATTCCTGAAGGCGTTTCAGGCGAGGACTATGGGGAAGTCAGCTAGAATGAGTACAAGCAAGAAAAGGAAGGCAAAGAGACCCTCCCCTGCTAAGAAAAAGGGTAAAAGCATGACGGTGCAAGAAGGAAAGAAGTATGTTGAAGGCACTCCACTCTCGGAAAGAAAAGAAACACTAGAACCTCAACAAGGAAGAAGACTATCTCTCCAGGGAAGAATCAGTATCAGTCAAGCTCTTCGATTGTTATTGATGAATCACCTGAGATTTCGCCTAAAGACCATAACCTTTCAATGCTTGCAGATGCAGTGGCCCACACCATGTTAAATGAAGATAACGTGGAAAAGTAAGACGCATATTGTTGTCTAACCTTGTTCACAGATTAAGAAACATGAAGATGACACCGAGTGTGGAAGAAGTTTAGGCAGAGGGCCACGAGGACGATGAGGCACAACACATGGAGACCCTTGATAAATTTGATGAACAAGACATCGAAACCCTCAATATTTTTGATGAACACGGTACTGAAGCCCCTACTAGTTTAAATGAACAGGGTACTGAATACCCTGAAGAATTGGAATAATAGGGCATTAAAAACCCTTTGGATTTAAGTGTGCAAGGTACTAAAAACCCTTGGCACTAAGGTTTTGGAGGGCATCAAAACCCTTGGTGATAAGGAAACCCCAAGCACAAAAATGTTTGGCAATGTCATATTGCAAATAGAAAACGACCTTAATCTCGACGATAAAAAAACTTGCTTGTAGTCCATTGCAAAGAAGGTATTTACACCAAAGGATCTGAGCACAAAGCCTTCTACCCTCTACTTCAACAACAGAATAGTGGAATTAGAGTAGCAAGATCATGCTTTGGAGGCTTTGAACCAAGTCATGAAGGAGAAAAGTTGGCAAATGCAAGGCGAGGTAGAGCTGCTCGCAAAAGTCAGAAAGAAGAAACAACAAGTGAAAGTATGGAATTATCGGGCTTCCAAGTGCTACAAATTCCTCAAGAAGGTGACTAGTCAGTTGAAAGGAGCCTGAGGTAAAAATCCAAAGGTAGTGAAAGCAGGGATAAGTATTTAAGTATAGGATTGAGAGCTGGCCACGCATTTTTGAAGATTTTTTGTAGAAGGTAAAATGTTGTGTGAGGACACACAACAACTTAGGGATGGGAGGATGTTGGTGTCCCGAATTGCTCCATTTTTACCCTATTCCCATAAGCTTAACCTCAATTTTATCTCTATTTAACCCTCTCATTCCTGCACTAGTCCAAGATAATCATCTATTCCTACATATACTTCATATTTCATAATTAAGATTTATTAAGTGCTTTATTAATTACTTTATATAGATTTCATACCTTTTGGTATCTCTTGTAATTTATGTTTAAATTTCATAAAAGTAATTGAAGGACTAAGTGTTAATCATTATTTGGCATGATCAATGCAGGCAGATTCCTGCATCGCCAACGAGTTGCTCCGTGATCTCTGTGATATTCCACGTGGGAGTTTTTGATCCATGACTCCTAGTTTGGTTGTGGACTATCCGAGGATGGACGTTGGCGGCGTATAGTCAGGGCTGCTTTCCAAGAATATGGTCTATGGATAGTAAAGTTCATGCCTTATTATAACCATCAATCAGTTTTGCAATGTTGTTTGTTAGTTCGTTCATCCAAAAGGCTTGAATAGGAAATGACTGTAATTAGCATAATATGGCCAAGGCCAAGAGACTGTATATAATGTAGACCATAGGTAGAGCTAAGCTAGAAGAGCGCTCTGAGTTGTAATTTTGTTTACTTTGTAATTTTGTATCGCCCTCGGTTTTGGGCTAGACTTGCACTATCATGTATATTTTCTCATCAATTTAATACAAGGAACGCACCATGTTTTCTTCACGCTCTGTTTAATTTCTATTTCATGCATGATTAAGTGCTTAATCGTTTCATTTCCCAAATGGGAAACGAGCTGGTTGGCTAGGGCCTAGCCAACCCAACTCATTTACCCTTGTTCTTTCGCCATTTAAAAAGTCTATGTGAACATTTATTCATTTGCAGTGGTGTCGCTTTGATTTCTCTTATGTTTATTTCAGAGTTTTGAGTTAAATTCACTTCATAGTCAAGGGTGAACGGATCCGTAGATTGGAAGTTTAATTAAGTTTATTTTTTTCTTGAAATTTCTTTCCCACAAATTACTTTCTTGCAATTTCCTTCTTGCAATTCTTTTCCTACAATTTTTGTCTTAGTTTGCTTCCGCTCAGGTCATGCAGGAAGATTCTTGCTGTACCAGTGCATATAGTTTCTTGCACTTCGGTTTTACTTTACAGGAAGTGTTACCTTCCTTTTCCTTCTTATAATTTCATTTATTCCTGCAAGAAAAAGTATTGTCAAATCAAGTAATCATTCTCAATGTTAAGAATTATGTTTCTGAAGGATCTTTACATGAGTTAAGAAAGAACGTTATTACAAGCACCATACTTTATACATGCAGTTTATGACTTCGACTGCTGCTTGATTATTTCGAATTGTTTTGTTTTATGAAGTTTACATTCATTGCAAAGTTCACTTAGTTAAAGAATTATTTTTCACATATAATTTATCTCAGAATGTAGCTTGCAATTGCAATTTATTTCAATGTGTCTTTTAATTCTTTCGAAAGTAAATTGGAAAATTTGGTGAAGGAAGCTGCCTCGATGCAAGAGCTAGTCTCTTCTCACAACAACAGAGTGCTCTAAGCCTTGAGGCTTAGAGCACCTCCATAAAGACATAAGTCTTCAGTAAGTAAGGTAAAATATACTTTTTCACATAAGTACTGTACCTACACTACTGCAAGCATATTGCAATAGTACAAGAACAAGTTGCTTGGTGTAGAAGGAAGATCAATTGGGAAACAAATCTTACAAGGGCCCACTTGTTAAATTATTAGACATCTACACTGAAGACAAACATAGTATTTCATTTATGCATTTAAGATTGCTTCTAGTTGTGTGAAAGTTCCTTTACTTGATTTCCTCGCAAATTATTCTTTTACATTCCAGCACTAGAACTGCTTTGATGTCAATTGTCTTTAAGATTTCTTTCTCTCTAGTTCTGCAACATTTCATTGAAGAAGTAGGATTAGGAATAAGAAAATTTCATACCACTTATGGCATTGCCTGTGCTTCATCTCTAAGTTTACGAAACCCTTGGGTTGATAATTAAGTGTTGAGGAGTTTGCTTCAATGCAATTCCCGCACCCAATAGTGCTATTTTGGGCATTATGAAGGGGTTGAGTTGATCTTGGTCAAAAATCAAGGAATTTTGTGGATAAGGTTCGTCTCAGGTCGGTGGGGTACCTGTAGCCCATATTCAATCTTGGTTTTCCTTCAAGGTTTGTTTTATGTATAGTTTCTAGATTTTTTTTTATCTTCTATAGAATCATTTGTGATAACTGGGTGAGAAACACCATTTACTTTAATGTGTTGTTCCGTGGTCTCTTCATCACGCCTGAGGCTCATTCTAAAGGGACTTATCACTTTTCTTTGGGGTTTTCGTCAAATTGAGGGTTGAAATATCAATCAAATCCAGTTCAAACACCTATGAAATATATGGAATATCAGTCATCAATTGGCTTTAAATGCCTTTTTATGTCAAAACTTTGAGTTTACGAATGCTCATCTACTAAAATAATTTTTAATAAGGCTGGCAGAGAATATGATGGTAGAGGGGATGAATGATAATATGGTGGGTAGATAAGAAGGAGAGAATATGATGGGAAATAAGATAGTGGACGGATAGGAATTTCTTCACGAGTAGCCTAGCCTATCGAGACTACCACAAGATTTCTAGCACGGGATGTTCTTTATTAGTACTTCATCTCTTGATCACTCAGTACTTCATAAGAGTGTGAGAGGATGGTTTCCTTCACTGTGTTCTTTAAGAGTTGAAGCATAAGATGAATGATTCTAGATTGTATGATGGATGTTCGTATGATGATTCTTAACACACCCTTCCTCGGCCAAAGCCATTATTTTAGTTGTAGCAGTGAATTAGAATTCCATTCTTGAAATGGAAATCCTCCCATCCTTTCCTAAAATTCAATGAATAATCACCTATTGCAAGCATATATTTTCTTTTAGGGTGATTCTTTGTAGAATGAGAGAAATTGCAGATTCAACTGTGTATTGTGATAAACCTAAATTCTAATACATTGAATTCTTTCATTAATGAATTTTATGTTTTTATAAATCTGGTATCAAACAAATATCAATAAATACATTACATTAAAGCAAGATATTTAAAATCGCTCACTAAATTCAATATTTTATGTAAACAATGTGAGTAGCACTATAAAAAAAATCACTTAACAACCAACAATTTCTCTCCACAACTATAGTAAATTAAAAAGATACCAAGAATATATTTTCATTAATGAAGTATCAAACAAATATCAACAAATAAATTATTTTGGAGGTTTTCATAAGACATGATATTTAAAAAGGATATACTTTTATTATGAAGTATCAAATCAATATCAACAAATGCATTAAGTTGTAGGTTTTCATCAAGCATGATATTTAAAATCCCTCACTTGAATACAATGAATGTTTCTATTAGTGAAGTATTAAACAAATATCAGTAAATACATTACATTGCATGTTTTTAATAAGAAACAAGTATAAAGTAAATGCATGTTTTTGCATGATTTAATATTAGTAAATACATTGCAAACTATAAATAACAGTGTCGATAGAGTGTCAAAAAAAAATCCTTCTATCAACCAACAATTTCTCTCAACAACTCGATTGGCTTAAAAAACCACAAGCTTAACTTAGAAACTAAAGAAACTTTAAAAACCACAAGCATAACTTAAAAAACCACAAGTAACCAAGCATAGTAACTTAAGCCACTTAAAAAACCCCAAGGATGTCTCTCATGTCTCTGAGCAACTCCAGTAAAATAAAAACCCTAACCAGACATAGTAACATAGTAACTTAAAAGACCAAAAGTAACAAGACAAACCAAATTAGATGTCTCTTAGTACCTTTCATATATCAGATATAATATAAAAGAACAAACAAATGATGTCTATGAGTACCCTTCAACCACACCACACCACACCTATGCTCTCACAAATTAGTATGGTACCGAGATGCCATAATTAGTATGGTGCCAAAATGGCATAATCAATTGGTCATTTTATGCTCTAACATATTAGTATGGCACATGAATAGTTAACTAACAGTTAACAATATCATATTATGAATATCATAATGTTAGTGTTTATTTTGAACACCTTTCCATAAAAAATCATATTTAAAATTATTGAGTGGAACTATTTCGAACTATTTAGTGTAATTCCTCTTGACCTAAGAATAAAACTTAAACACAATATAAAATAAAAAAGTTTGGTGAACTTATTCCTATGGAATTTTAATCAAATGAACTTACATATATATCCTAATTCATGGGGTGTTTTGTGTAGGAATTTCTCTTGGTACATTTTTGAACCTTTTTTTGTAACTATAGTTATTTTGTAATTGAGTGCAGTGAAAAAGCCGATAAACAATCTATATTACTAAGCAGAAAATGTAGGTGCGAGAAAGAATAGTTGTTTAACTCATCCATTAGGTACATTTTTGAACTTTTTTTTGCAATTATAGCTATTTTGTAATTGAGTGCATTGAAAAAGTCGATAGACAATCTATATTACTGAGCAGAAAATGTAGGTGGAAGAAAGAATAGTTGTTCAACTGATCCATTAATAGTTTAATTCAACTAAGAAAACATTTTTAGGTGGTCTGTAATTCTTTCAAATTTAGCTAGATTTATGCCATACAATTTTTAATGAATTGTGATATTGTTTGTTTGTTGAATTTCTGCATACAATTTTTTATTAAATTAACATATTATTTGTTCGAAATGTAGCTTTTAGTACATAAAGGATTCAAGGCTTCCAAAAACTCATGGGGCATTTGGACTGTGCAAACTATAGAGATCAACTTTGTGATTCTAACAAATCTTTAATAAATTTCCATTAAAATTGACTACACAATATGCCAAGAAAAAAACCATAACCTGACACATGAAGGCATTATAATATAGATTGCAAATTCAATATGAGAATAAGAAAAGAGATCTTGACCACCAGATTCTAAAATATCTCTTAGATTTGCAATCTACATAAATTCAACGGAAAAAGTGAAATGCTATACACAAAGACTACCATAAATCAAAATTAAATAATAATAAATGAATTAAAATTAAATAGTAATGAATGAGAGTTTGCATTTAAAATGGAAATGCCAATACCACCATCTTTACTAAAAACAAATCAATTTCGTCACTCAATCAAATATCACACAAAAGAAAAAAAATACAACTTTCAAGAATGTGGAAATAAATCAACCTATATTTTACTGGGCGAGGTCAAGCTAATATCGATTCTACAATAAGTGTTATGTAAATGACTAGAATATATAGAGACAACAATAAGTGTTATGTAAATGACTAGAATATATAGAGACAATATTAGAGATGTTTCAGGAAAGTTATACAAATTAAGAAATTAAACATGAAAATATATAACATCCATGTTGGATCTGCAGTTTTGTCTTCTATCTGTTCTATTTTATGTGACTTTCTGGTGCTTAATGCCCTAATAATTTGTAATTTCTGAAAAATAAAATTCTAATACAACATGAACAATGAGATTATATCTAATGATTCTACCAAATATTCATGAGCCTAAGTGGATAAGACTTATACAGTTGCAAACAACTAACGTATATTGATTGCATTCGATTGAGTTCTTGCCAACTATTACTTTGCGTGTTAACTATGAATTTCCCCTCCATGTCAAACTTTCACGTTAATTAAATGTTTATTTTTATTTTTCAAAAATATTAAAATGTCTTTGTTTGTCTTATAATTCATCTCCTATTCTAGAGTTGGTTGTAGAGTGACCAAGACTCTATGATTTAAGGTCTTCGTGGAGGTCTATAAATCTATGTTGAAATTGTGGAATTAAATTTCTGCATGGAAAACTTATGAAGGAGGGCATTGTATCAGAAATACTTTGAGGAAGGCACTTAAATATTGTTTAGTGTTGAAGGAAGGCATTCTTAGCTGAACGATTCCAATATTTTTTTTTTTAATCAGTAACCGGAGAACCCACAGTAGGAACAGTTTTATGCCAACGCTTCAAATCCCAAATGGGATCCATCATCAAGACTTTAAGAGTGATGATAAAATATGAGCTGCTTAAGAGAAATAAGTATTGGGATTCCAATATTGTATCCAAGGATTGGATCTAGTCATAATAAGTATTGGCATTTTTATATTGGTTAAATCTCAGTTGTAAGTGAAACATTGTCTTGGCAAGGAGAATCGTGATTTATTTTTGGAAATTTGTTGCACTTCTATGACATCTTGGGTTTGATATGGAATAAGAGGAATGTGCCCAGATTGGGAAATATTTGTATTTCGAAACATAGCATTGGTAAATTTAAAGTCAGGATGCAGATCCAAACTGCATATTAGGAATGAGGTCATTTTGTATATGCCAAACAAACCCTAGGAGAAACATGCGTTAAAGGAAAGAGGATTTGATGTTTCCGTTATTCAGAAGCTAGTAGTATGACAGGGTTTTGGTCGTGAGTATACCTCTTGGTGAAACCCAACAAGTGGCCTTATACTATTGGAGATAATATAAAAGAGGCTTAAAGATCTGTTGAGATTTTCTGTTTGAACTGAAATAGGCAGAAATCTCTGTAGGTGACAACAATAGGAAATCTGTTGCTGGATTATCTCCAGGTTGTTGGGAGCAAATTAATGCATCCTAAATTTGATGTGAGAGCAGTTAGATTCTCTCTACTATAAAATAGGTTGTCATACGGATAGCTGGGAGAGTCTGAGAGTTTCATTGATGTAATCTCCAAATTTTGATTAATATATTCCTGATGCCTATGTTTGGTGGACGTAACCCAGATTGGTTGGGTGAACCACGTTAAATACTGTGTTATGTGCTTGCTTCTGCTGTGTGTTTAACTTGTTTGCTGAGCAGCGTGGATATGGTGTTTTTTAAAACAACAGCGTGGATTTGGATATGGTGTTTTTTAAAACAACAGCGTGGATTTGTTAAAAAACAGCGTGGACCTATTCGATAAACAGCGTGGATTTCATTAATCAAAATCTGTATGGCTTTATAAACCATTGCTGCGTGGAGTTTGTGGTAGTTTTTTAAAGGGCCGTTTTTTAAAAGTTATATAGTTTTTAAAAGGAAGCTCTTTTAAAGTTATATAACATATATGTGTGTTAAAACAAAACAAAAAAAACTGTTGAAACACATATGGTGGAGTTTTATGCATATGGTGGAGTTTTATGTGAAGAATGTTTTGGGCACCATCATGACAAATCATTTATTGTAAGGCATGTTATCGGTTTTATGTTTTGAAAGGGCGGCTGGATTTGCTGCAAAGTGGCAGTAAAAGAAACATTTTTTTTTAGCAAAGGCATATCATTGCATAGGGCAGTTTGTTTTAAAGGCAGAAGTATGGAGACATAGGCATAAATTTTTTTCTTGTGTGAAGGAAGATGTTTTAAAGGCATGGGCAAATTTTTTTTTAATTGCTGGAATTTAAAACGTTGATATTGGAGATTATTGGATTTTTTGATACAAAATGGCGAAAAATCAAAGTGCCTGTTTCGAAATTGAGAAATTTAATGGCAAGAATAATTTTGAGATCTGGAAGGTGAAGATGCACGATCTGCTGGTTCAACAAGGTGTGGCGAAAGCACTGTTGGGGAAAAACAAAAGACCTGCTTCCATGACGGAGGATGAATGGGATGAGATGGATGCTAGAGCTCTGAGCGGAATTCGGTTATGTCTGGCGGACGATGTTTTGTTTAACATTGTGTCAGA
>APFE030145359.1:12922-38266 GCA_000404065.3 Pinus taeda | reverse complement strand
GCAGTTCAACATTGTAAGTATGTTGTACTAGTTTATTATGGTGAGGGTGTGGAATTAGTTGAGCAGGAAAATGTGTAAGGATTGGAGCATTTTGATGATGTGGTTGATTGGGTTGTGTGAATGGTTTTGATGGGCAAGCAAGATATTGTGGAAGAGCTGGTGGAGAATATGGAGAATGTGCTTGTGCTGCAAGATGAGGGAGAGTAGTCATGCAATCATAAGGTGAACCATGCCAAGCTTGTAGACAAAAGTGCTGGTGGTTATATTGAGATTGACATGGCTGCCCTAACACATTATTATTCCATAATGGATTATGCAAGTAAGAAAGTGGAGAGGAAGTGTTTTGAACCATACCTGTAGGCCACGATTTCCATGGTTTTGACCTTGTTCCAGCTTCCTTACCTCTTTGATATGCTACTTCGATCCTAGATAAGGAAGAGTGAGTATCTACGGGATGCTCCTTTTGGTCATGAGTGAAAAACACTTCATCAAATTCTTGATTTTTATGAACTTGCAAAATAGCCAATTTTTCATTTAGAGAGCTAACAAAATGAACTTTAAAATTTTCAAATAAAACCTTGATTTCAGCTCTTATGTCTCCTATTCTTGTAGCAGATTTGGAAAAGAAAGAACAAACATCTCTAGAATTCTTAACAGCCTTGGAGATTCCTCTTGAATACCTTATGCACAACTCACAAACATCATCATATGATAACTGAAAAACATCACCTTTTCCTATCAGATTTAAGAGTTCTAAAAGTTCATCTTTGATTCCTTGAAGAATGAGTGTTTTTAAGATCTCTTTCTCCAAATGCTTATATTTTGATTTTTGAAGGTTGTATTGAAATCGATCTACATAGTCCTCCAAACTTTCATCTTCCCCTTATATCATATCGAAAATATCTTCATTGGATTTGCAATAGTCTTGGTACTTCTTCAAGAATATGTTCTTCATGTCCTCCTGATTGGATGCAATTCCCACCTAGGCTCATGAACCATCGGAGAGCTGCTCCTTTTAGATTAAGAGGAAACACTTTCAATCTTTGATCATTAGTACAATAATCATATCCTCTACAAAGTATTTCGAACTCAAATAAGAATCTATCTGGATCTTCATTTGCTAAACCATGAAAATTTGGTAAAGATGGGGAATTATGTGCATTTGTGTCACTCCTCCTAGATCTTTTATAGGAAATTCAAAAGTAGAAACGTGAGCCATTTCTTACCATAGGATAAGATGTTCTTCATGTGTTTCTTCGAGGCTCCTTCTTCAAATGTTCCTGTCAATCGGTTAGTAAAATGGATGGTGCTTACATCACCACTTGCATGAGATCATGTGATCCATTTTTTAAAAATTTCTATCTTTTTCCTAATCATTCACACAAAAATCCAAACATCTATTTCTACCCTAGTTCTTTAAAAATTCTGTTGGAAAGCGGGCGGGGGAGCAGGGCTTTTACATGCTCCGTACGCAGGTTCTTACATTCCATTTTTAATACCCAATTCTTTCCTAACAGGCACTCATCAGATGCACACTACTCTTTAAAAATGGATACACTCTCCCCAGCAACGGCGCCAAAATGTGGAGCGATAAGCACGGTCTTTTTAAACTCCTAATTACCTCACAATAATTGTCAACCTAGGAACGACTTTTTATTTCAAGAGTGTGCTCAGTCTGAGGCAGCTATTTACTCAAGAGTAATGTTTTGCAGTATAGTGCTTAAAATCCAAAAGAAAATGAAAGCTGGAAACAAAATCTAATTGGAACAGCAAGAAACTGAAATGTTCTAAACTAAATCATTCACTCAAACAACCATCAATCGAGGATACAGTAGCAATAACTTATTCCTCTAGAAATTGATGCAATTAAAATCAAACTAGAACAAGACAATCAATCTGGGAATGAGGAAGCAATAACCAATGTTCTCTACAGTTGACAGTCCTGATTTAAAGCAATTAAAAGGAAATCGAAATTGAACTAAAGCTACTATCAAACGTAAAGTACAAAAACTCTTTAAAAGCAAACTCTTGCAATGAATCAAAAGAAATAAACAACAAAGTTTCATCTAACAAAAATGATTTATTAATGGAAAGGAATAGCAATGCTAAAATACTAGAATTAAACAATAATCTTAAATGGAACCGAACAACAAAACTAAGTAATTAGAAAGACATAACAACTATAAATGTAATTGGATCAACAACCTTAATCTAGCAGCATGAACATTAATCGCAGTTATTGAAACAATTGCAATCGCAGTTATATTTGAATAGTAACTTAATTGAACAACCATTGCAATTATAAATGAGTAACAATTAAATGGACCACGGTTCTTAATTAGACAATGCAGTATAAGATCAGAATTATCAACAACACATTTCAAGTTATAATTAATAATTCTATCACTCATGCAATCCAATTATGATTTCAATATGACAAAGCAATTCTGCGAAATGTTCATAAACAAAAGATTGTTGAACAAAACAATTTAAAGAAATGAAAAGGAAATCAAACCATCACACGACATCAATTGTAAAGGTATGATACACAGTAGCAGCGTACTCCACCAGACGCTGGGCCCTTCGCTGCCAGCGGACGCTGCTGGGCTACTTCAGATGAAAAGAATGAGCAGCAACTCCCAAATCATATATTAATCATCAAATTGTGAAATCATTACAATAGCAAAAGCTTGAGAATTACAACATACAACAATCGCTTCTTCCTATCCTATCATGAATAATCAATCATCATTCTTGAATCTCTAAGTCTGAATCCTCAATTCTCCATCTCTAAATTCATCATATCTCTCTAAATTAATCGTTCCCAAAGTCCTACCCATCTCTGATCTCTATTTTCATTTAAATAGAGAGATCAGAGAGCAGTTACAATAGAAATAAGTACAACATGATTCTATTATAAAATTAGATTATTCCCAACCAATTGATCAACAAGAAGATATATTTCCATCTATCTTTCAACAAGAGCAGGGCAAATTTGGCTTTGTAGCTGAGATTTGGAAAACGGCCGCAACAACAAATCTGAGAAAATCGTGCTCAAAGAACCCTGCGTTTCTCTTAGTACAAGTCGAATTTTGGCAAACCGTTCCTCAATAAAATTAATTGGGTTTGTTCTGGACAAAACCCATGTTCCGGATTTTCCACATTCTTCTCCATTTGCTCAGAATCTCAACAAAACCCATTTTTCGGATTTTCCATATTCTTCTCCATTTGCTCAGAATCTCAACCACAAAACTGTCACTCCTTATTCCAGCGAATTTCTGAGTTGGCGCTTTTAATGATCAAATCTTCAATCTGGAAATTACCTTGAGGGATAAAAATGGTGAATAAGTTACAACCAATTTATTAAAACTATCATGGATAAAATCATGCATAATCATCAATTTATTAGAAATAAAGGAACATAAATAATATTCATTCGTAAGAGCATAAATCATTTATAAAATGGATTTAAATGATAAACTATAACAAATGATATAATAGAGAAGAGTAAAAATGGATGAAATAAGTGTTACAAAGTGGTTGTATTAACGGTCCAACAACCTCCATAGAACACGGTTCACCGAATCACTGCGTCCCTATGCGTTAATATTCCCTCTTTGATCATTCATACCACCGCTCCATTCAAATATCATCATACCACAACTATCCATATACACTATATCAGTGCTATCCCAGCTGACATCTCATTGAAAATGTTGCCTTGGCATCTCATGCATTTTTAATATATAACGCTGGTTTTGATTTAAAACGAAATCTCAGAATTCCTATTCTGGCTTGGGCATTTTATCTTCCAAAGGAATTTTCCATTTTGCAAGTAATTTTGTTCGAGCTCTTGCCATGGATCCATCTACGCTACTATTTGCAGGTACTCACTTTAATAAGAAGAGGTTTGCAGCAGACTTTACCAAGTTCGAGAATAAAAAATCTGAGAAAGATTTGTAAGGAACAAAAGTTCCACAATTCAACAGCGATGAAGAAGAGGGGCATGGACAAAAGAAGAAGAAGAAAGTGAAGAGCAAGTCTCATGATGAACCTGGAGTGAAATTTAACTTATTCAAGGTGGAAAATACAGAAAAGGAGGAAGAGGTAGAGTCTCAATCGTAGGCCTTCGTTGAGAAGAAGGAACATTTCAAAGAGCTGGAGGTAGCCATAGCCCTGTGAAAGAAATACAGAGTGCATGTGGTAGGTGAAAATATCCCACTTCCACTCAAAAACTTCCACGAATTAAAGGCCAGACATGGGTGCAAGTCATATTTGACAAGGAATTTGGCTGAACTTGGATTCAAGGAGCCCAATTCCCATGCTGACTAGAGAATGTTGAAATGGTAATTTCCACTGCAGGTCAAAACCGGTAGCCTTTCCCCCCTGCGCTGCTTCTGCTTTTTTTCTTTATTTCTTTTGTGATGCGATCAGATCGCAAATCGCGTCCATGACTGATGCCTCAATTGTCTCCCTTGACTTATTCCGAAACGACGTTGCAATGCGATCTTATTGCTATTGCAAATCGCGTCCGCTCCATGTTACCTCTGTTACGCCGTTTGTTTTCTACCGATTGCGATTCTGCGATGCGATCTAAATCACAAATCACACCCTTGCGTGTTAAGTTTCCATCCTTGTCATCCACCGCAATGATATTGCAATGCAATCTGATCGCTCTCACATCACCTCTTCTACAAACGATTCCATCTATTCACCCAAGCGATCCAACGGTCAATAATTGTTCCTGTCACATCCGCCATACTGTCTGTACCAACCTCGAATATTCTTTGCTTCTGAAGGAGGAAAGCAATCACCTACTTGTACCCTACGTAATAAAGCTTCAACAACTACGTTTAATAAGCAGGATGGCCGAGAACAAGAAGGACATGCTTCGAGAAATCACGACATTTATAAGTTTTGGAGATTGTTTCATATTACAGTCCATCAGCTCAAGAAGGACAAGAGAGTACCAGAAAAGGCTGATTTTGTCTATTAAAACAATCATATTTGTATCAGAACCCATATCTAATTGTAAATATGGTTGGTGGTTAATTATGACACCCCCAAGCATAGCCTAACAGATATTCTTTTTGTAAACTGATTCTATATATATTCAGAAAAATGATGTAATCAGTGATGAATGTTAGAGTACATCAGTGAAAAGACAGAGTGAAGTTTTTAAACTGCCTCTGAAGCAGTCTTGGTGTAATCCCTCTGTTAGAGGAAGACTATTTTTTGTAAAAGTTAGTTTTGTGAATGAATACAAGTTTTTTTTGCATGAAACTCTTTTTTTTCAGAAAACAATTTTAGCTTTCCTGTGTTAAGATCTTGTGATAAACAGAGCATTATTCTCTATTCATTTTTGTTTGGAATTATCAGAAATTCCCAACATGGTATCAGAGCTTGTCCAGGCTCTTTGAAGGTGTCAAAGAACCTGAAGGAAGTATTTCTTGTTGTAGCGACATCTCCAGCAAAGTGAAGAGTCAAGCAAGAAAGAATCCAAGGTATTTTTCAAGCTAATTTTTGTGTTACTGTCCTTAACAGTCAGTTATTTTAAATACACAATCAAGTATTTTGAAGCATAGTTAAGAGTGCAAGAATGGCTGGCTCTAGCACTAGCATTAGCACCAACACTAGCATGGGTATTTGTAATACCCAACTCCCACAATTTAATGGGAAAAACTATGACTATTGGGCAATAACCATGAGAGCCTTGTTTGTTTCACAAGACTTATGGGAATTTGTTGAGGATGGTTTTGAAGAACGAGCAGATGAAAATGAGTTTAATAATTTAACTCAAGTAGAGAAAGAATGGTTGAAGAGCTATAAGAAGAAGGATTCTAAATCCCTCCTCTTCTTATATCAAAGAACGCATGAGAGTGTTTTTCTAAGGGTAGCAGCAACCAAGACATCCAAAGAAGCATGGAAAACTCTCAAGACAGCCTATCAAGTCATGGAGAAAGTGAAGACAACGAAACTACAGTTGCTCAGGAGAGATTTTTAGAATCTATGCATGAAGGAGTCAGATAATATTGACTCATTCTTCACACAAGTAATTGGTCTGGCCACACAGATAAGGTCTCATGGAGAGATTCTTGAAGAAAGGAGGATTGTGGAGAAACTATTGAGGGTCCTACACTCAAAGTTCAATGTGATTTTCACCACCATAGAAGAGACAAAGGATCTCACAAACTTCTCAGTTGATGAACTACATGCATCACTGATAACACATGAGCAGAGATTGAGTAGAAATGAAAACTCATCTCTAGAGCATGCCTTTAAAACCCAGATGTCCTTTGGAAGAGGAAGAGGTCAAGGCAGAGGAAACAAGAGAGGAAGAGGCAGAAGCCAAAACAGAGGTGGAATAAATAGTCTAGCAAATGCTCAAGGAAGAGGCAACAATCAAAATCAGAACCAAGGCCAAGGCAACAGTCAACAAAGTGGAAAACATCATGCTCAAGGACGAAGGTATGAAAAATCCAATGTTCAATGTTATTATTGTAAAAAATATGGGCATTATGCAAATGAATGTAGGAAGAAGTAGCATGATATGTGTAATAGAACTAGTAAAAATATCTCTAGAGAAAATATTAGCCAAGATAATTTGTTGTTAGCCTGTAATATAGTTGAAACAAAGAGTGATGATATATGGTTTCTAGACTCCATTTGCAGTAACCATATGACAGGAAACATAGCCCTGTTTTCTAAGTTAGATCAGAGTGTGAAGTCACAAGTCACACTGGGGACTGATAGTAAGTTTCTGTTATGGGAAAAGGAGAAGTAAATATCCTAACAAAGAAAGGTTAAAAGAAAGCCATAGGAGATGTGTATTATGTTCCTGGAATGAAGTGTAACCTCTTAAGTATTGGACAACTTGTTCAAAAGGGTTACAATGTTTTCTTTGAGAATGATGTGTGCACCATAATGGATAGAAAACCCAGCAAGCGATGTATTTATGAAGTAAAAATGACAAGGAATAGGATGTTCCCTCTCAGGATAAAAGTTGACTTAAAAGATGGAGTAGAAATTGTAGCAGTTACACAAGAGGCTTTCCAAAGCAAAACCAAAGGATGAAAATTGGTTGTGGAATTTGAGATTTGAACATCTCAACTTTGGAGGTCTTAACTTGTTGAGTAGAAAAGGAATGGTAAGAGGATTACCATTGATATAGAAACCAGATAGACTTTGTGAAGGTTATATCTTGGGGAAACAACACAGAGAAAGTTTTCCATCAGGGAAAAGCATAAGGGCAAAAGCACCCTTAGAAATTGTCCACTCAAATTTATGTGGACCGATGTAAACTCCATCATTTGCAGGCAGCCTCTATATACTAACATTCATTGATGATTTCACTAAAAAAACTTGGGTTTATTTCCTAAAGAACAAAAGTGAAGTGTTTGAAAAATTTCGCAATTTCAAAGCACTTATAGAAAACCAAAGTGGGCTGCATATCAAAGTTCTAAGAACTGATAGAGGAGGTGAGTATATCTCCAAAGAATTTCTACTTTTTTGTAGAGAAAATGGAATTCATAAACAATTTACCACTAGGTACACTCCACAGCAAAATGGTGTTCCTGAAAGGAAGAATAGAACAATCATGGATATGGCGAGGAGTATGTGAAAGGCAAAGCATTTGCCAAATGATTATTGGGCTGAAGCTGTACATTGTGTAGTGTATATTTTGAATAGATGCCCTACAAAAGCAGTCATGAACAGAGTATCGGAAGAAGCATGGAGTGGAAGAAAGCAAGGAGTCACCCACATGAATTTTTTTGGATGTGTGGCTTATGCACACATTTCAGATCAACTATGGAAGAAGTTGGATAACAAAGGGGAGAAATGTATTTTCATTGGATACAGTGAGGAATCCAAAGCTTATAGATTGTATAACCCATCCACCAAGAAGTTTTTTGTGAGCAGAGATGTTCAGTTCATTGGGGAGGAAGCTTGGGATGGAAGCATAGAGAAAATAGTGAATGTTAAAAACTCTTTGTCACATGATGAATATGATGAGGAGATGGCTGAAATACATCCCCAAACAGCAGCACCAACACAAGGGAAGCAAGCGACACCCTTGAGGAGAAATGAAAGTGCTTCTCCAAGCACACCACAAGGAGGAAATTCAAGTGCTTCTTCAAGCACTTGTACACCAAATGAAAGAGGTAAGAAGTTCAAAAATTTAAGTGAAATTTATGAATAAGAGGCAACAAATGAAGGTATGAACTCTTTGTTTGATCTATATTGTCATGTTGATGACCCTTCTCATTTCGAAGAAGCAATTAAGGATAGGAAATGGATAGAAGCTATGGATGAGGAGATCGATGCCATAGAAAGAAACAAGACATGGGATTTAGTTGAACTACCAAAAGGAAAAGAAGTCATTGGAGTTAAATGCGTTTACAAGACCAAGAGTAATACTGAAGGCAAAATAGAAAGACACAAGGCAAGACTTCTTGTCAAAGGATATAACCAGTAGTATGGGAGAGACTATGAGGAAACGTTCGCACCGGTTGCTAGAATGAAATCCGTGAGAGAAGTGTTGTCCATAGAAGCAAAAAAACAAGTGGAAAGTTTACCAAATGGACGTGAAGCCAGCATTCCTAAATGGAGTGTTAATGGAAGAGGTTTACATTAAACAACCTCCAGGCTATGAAAAGAAAGGCCAAGAGCACAAAGTGTGCAGATTGAAGAAAGCTATTTATGGGTTGGAGCAAGCACCAAGAGCATCGTATAGTAGGATAGACTCCTATCTACTGGAAAATGGATTTAAAAAGTGTGAGGGAGAACCCACCCTCTACATCAAAGAAAAAGATGGTAAAATACTAATTGTTGTGTTATATGTTGATGATGTTATTTTCACAGGTAATGATGATTATCTTATTGAAAATTTCAAAACTTTCATGAAAGAAGAATTTGAGATGACTGACATGGGTTTGCTGAGATACTTGTTAGGAATAGAAGTAGAACAAAATGAAAACGGGATTTTTATCTCACAAGCGAAATATGTTAATGAAGTGTTGAAAATATTTAATATGCAGGACAACAAAGCAGCAATCACTCCCACAGTGATGGGATTAAAACTCAGCAAAGAGGACAACGACAAGGATTATGATCCTAGTTTGTACAAGAGCATAGTTGGAAACCTCATGTATTTGATTGCAACTAGGCCAGATATAATCCATGTTGTTAGTTTAATTTCCAGATTCATGGAGAGGTCAAAATAAGCACATTGGCAGGCAGCAAAAAGAATTCTGAGGTATGTTAAAGGTACTAAAAGGTTTCGCATTTTATATACTATTTGAGAATGTTTAGATTTAATTGGATACATTGATAGTGATTGGTCTAGAAGTGTAGATGATCAGAAAAGCACATCCGATTATGCTTTTCACATGGGTTTAGGAGCCATTTCATGGGCTTCTAAAAAACAACCTATTGTAGCGTTGTCTACAACAAAGGCAGAATATGGGGCAGCTACAACAGCTGTGTGTCAAGCAATTTGGATGAGAATGATGTTAAAGAATTTATGCCAAGAGTAAGTAAAAGGAACTGTGATATTTTGTGACAATAGCTCAGCTATTGCATTATTCAATAATTTTGTGTTTCATAAGAGAATGAAACACATTGACACAAAGTTTCATTACATCAGGGAATTGGTAAACAATGGAGAAATTGTTTTAGTACACTGCAGAACTCAGGAGCAGGTTGCAAATATTCTGACCAAACCATTCGGGTAGAAAAGTTTTGAGTTTTTTGAGGAAAAGTCTGGGTATGACCGATAACCCAACAATTGAAATTAAAGGGGAGTGTTGAAATAGTAATTTCCACTGCAGGTCAAAACCGCCAATTTTTTCCCCCGCACTGCGTCCGTTTTTTTTTCTTTCTTTCTTTTGCAATGCGATTAGATCGCAAATCGCATCCATGTCTGATGCCTCAATAGGATCCCTTGACTTATTCTGACACGACATTGCGATCCAATTTTATCGCTATCGCAAATCGCGTCCACGCCATGTTACCTCCGTTACGCCCAATGTTTTCTGCCGATTGCGATTTTGCGATGCGATCCAAATCGCAAATCGCAAATCACACCCATGCATGTTAAGTCTCCGCCCTTATCATCCACCACAATGATATTGCGATGAGATCTGATCGCATCACACATCACCTCTTCTACAAACGATTCCAGCTATTCATCCAAGCGATCCAACAGTCAATAATTGTTCCCATCACATCCACCATACTTTTTGTACCAACCCCGACTATTCTTTGCTTCTGAAGGATGAAAGCGATCACCTACCTATACCTTGCGTAATAAAGCTTCAAAAACTGCATTTAAGAAGTAGGATGGCCGAGAACGAGAAGGACACACTTCGAGCAGTCACGACATTTATCAGTTTTGGAGATTGTTTCATATTACACTCCACCAGCTCAAGAAGGACAACAAAGTACCAGGAAAGGCTGATTTTGTCTATTGAGATAGTCATATTTGTTTCAGAACCCATATCTAATTGTAAATATGGTTGGTGGTTAATTATGACACCCCCACGCATAGCCTAGTAGATATTTTTTGTAAACTGATTCTATATATATTTAGAAAAATGATGTAACCAATGATGAATGTTAGAGCACAATAGTGCAGAGACAGAATGAAGTTTTTAAACTACCTCTGGAGCAGTCTTGGTGTAATCCCTCTATTAGAGGAAGACTTTTTTTTGTAAAAGTTAGTTTCCCAAGCTTCAGAAAACAATTTTAGCTTCCCTGTGTTAAGATCCTGTGATAAATAGAGCATTGTTCTTTGTTCATTTTTGTTTGGAATTATCAGAAATTCCCAACAAAGAATCCCTCTGGAACAAGTCGAGGCCATTCTCCAACCATGTCTTAGCACAACAGAAACAAAAATGACATTGGTGATGCAACAGTTTGTTGAATCTATTGAGTCACAAATTTTGTAAGCCCTTTAGTAGGCAACAATGGAAATCATCGAGCACTTAGGGAAAGAGGTTGTAATGAGGGTATTGGTTGCCGAGAGAAATGCTACTATTTTTGAATAGGAATTTATTAATACCAAGAAAGAGGCATTGGCTATGCTTTTGTGGTTGAAACACAACATGGATGCTCAGATTGTTCAAGTAGAAAGGGCATGCGTGATTGAAAGGAAACAGATCCAAGATATAGTGAAAAGGTTGAAGGTTGAGTTGAAAAGAAAAGGAGAAGTACTGGAGAAGATAAAAAAAAGTGATGTGTCCATTGGATGATAACCGTCTTGATATAATGCGTTCTTCCTCAGGATACTCAACATTGTAAGGAACATCATCAACAAAGCAATCACCTGAGTGCATGCTTACTGGAAAACCTAGTTTTCGCTCTGTAATCATGAAGTGCAAAGAACAACATATACCTGCAAATGGAGATAACCATGGAAGATATAAATAAAATGCTAATGAATCAACTGCAGATGTGTTTCTTTTATCAAAATGAAGTGATAACAATGAATGCATGTCTACTGAGAATGATTTAAGGTCATGGTCAGTTGATGAAAGACAGATGGCAAGCACTGTCATTTTTAAAGGCCAAACAGATATACCTGTAACTACTTCTGCAAGTTTAACGCAGGATTACTATCCACATGCAAGGGGACAACATGTTTCTATTGCAATGGCATATCCTTGTACCAAGTTTGAAAATACCAATGTAAATGTTGATTTGGAAGACATGAATTATGTGCAAAAAGAAAATGTTGGGTGTCCTTCTCAAAGCACAATCTTTGTAACCTCTTACAGGGAAAAGTCGTACACTTGGTGGAGGTTCAATCTATTTGGATAGAAAATCATCTCCAACTTCAAAGTTTGATGCTTCCCTAGGTGTTGAGAGAAAATTAGCTATGACTGATATAGGTGGTATTGCAGTTAGAAATGCAGAAAAAAAAAATATGGTGTCTTATCGAGATGTACATAGTGCAACATTTCTTCTACAAGATAGAGAAACAAGTGCATAGGAATCTGAATCTTCTTAGACTTCTGGTGGAGATGATGAAGCTGCATCTTCTACTAGGGAGTGTCTAGGCATGAAAGTTGAAAACAAAGATGCAAATAGTTGTGGACTAGATACCAATAAGCATGTTGAAGATAAGGGAAATCCAGAAGTTGATTTCAATACCTCTAGCAAGTTTCTTGATAATGATGGAGTGTTGGAATTACTAAATATTTAATAAATTCTACTATCAATAGTACAATCATGATTGATAATCAATTCTAAGAGACATTCAAACTTGTCTCCGAAATGCACATGAAAATATAGAGTTTCTGCAACTTGAATCACAACTACAGTAGGAAGAATTACAACAATGTAGTCATCATTCTAACTCCCATAAGCAGCAAGTTGATTCAAATCCAACACCCAAGCAGGTAGCAAAGTCACATGTAGATGTAGAAGTTCAGTCTACACTTCCCAAGCCAATGATCAGACCTTGCGAAGAGCTTGTCCATAACAAGCACAAAACATGTCTTGGATATGAGAAGGTTGTGTCCTTTTATATTCCAGACTACTACAAACCAATCCAATTTCAAAGTGATGGATTTCTTGAGGACGGTTCATCTTCACCTGTTCTTCATGATAGTTCACCTTCAGCTATTCCAGATTCTGCCCCTCTTCCATGGCAACAACAACAACAATAGATTGTGAAATGCCAACAGTGTGACCGAGTTGGCCATCTGAAAGATCACTATTTTGATCTTCATCCATGCAAGAACTATCCTAAAACTAGCCATTCTTCAAAACGATGCTTCAGAAATAAACCTCCTGCAAGAACAAAGATTCATCTTGGATGGATCAGTTCTTGGCAACGGGCATCAACAACCAAGAAGATATTTTAGTCACATGTCAAAACTTGTTCAAGAGTATTGAACAGTCTTGAAGTTAAATTTTCTCCATCATCTCACCTTATATCTGACATGGGGGAAATGATGGTCATCTACAAGATTCAAAACCACATCAAGCGAGCCTGAGCCACAACCTACCGCACCAGATGTAGGGTTGTAGCCAAAGACAAAGATTCCCCTAAGAATTCCTTTAGTTGGTAATCTGGGACACTTCGTCTAGCAGAAGACTTCAGCTTCTTACTAGTTTCAGAAGAATTCTAGGAATAGAATTGGGGACACTTCCTCTAGTAGAAGGCTTCATCTTCTTGCTAGTTTTGGAAGAGTTCCAAGAATTTCATTAAGCATTCTAGAGTTGTTCGTCATCCTTAAACGATCATAGGTTGAGAATTCCCTTTTTAGGTTGAAATTGTCCCTTTTATGCGGGGTGAGACCTCCCTTTCATGGTTGAAGATTTTCCTCCTCAAAACAATAGGAGCACTTCCTCTCGCAGAAGACTTCAGCTTCTTGCCAGTTTTGGAAGAGTTCAAGGAATTTCACTAAGCATTCCATTGTTGGTGGTCATCCTTAAACCACCACCCTTTATACCAACATTTAAGAGAGCACATTCAGCCTAGTACTACCATGCATTTTTGCACATTTCGTATTATAACTCTCTTCTTGGACTCATACATAACCCTTCAGATTAAGGAAGGGGGAATGTTGGACACCTAATCCTCTAAGGGTTAGTGTGGAATCCGGATAAAAATAACGAAATCCAAGTGAACTTAGGATGTGGAAACCAATGATCACACCATATACTATAAATGTATATGTTTTGTTAATAAAAAATGAACTCTCATGTTTTATCTTTCACAATCCTTCTGCCATGTATGTGTTTAACAAATACTAATAGCATGTTCTGTTTGGCTATGATAAGTTTAGTTTTTTTATTAATGGGGTTCCCCACAACCCCAAAACTACAAAGGTGCCTCTGATTCTTATTAAATTCTAGTTTACTAGTCATCTCCATTCTTCTAGATTCACCTTGGGCTCGAAACTTCTGTTAGATTTTTCCAAAGAACTTAATCTATTGATTTGTATTCAAGTTTTTATGACTGCTAATTTTCAACTCTTAATATTCTAAAAGTTCATGTCTTTTCTTGTTGGACCAATTTCTACTTCCTTCTCCTTTTTCCTTGATTTGCTAGTAAAAAATTCAGGCTTTCTAGATAGCCTCATCCATTGTTTTGGGGTTATCAAACTCTGATCACTCCTTCATGAATCTTGGTAAATTGGTGATAAAATGCTGCATTTCATATTTTTATTCCTGAATATAGCGGACATACCTTAACAATGATTCAATATTAGTTATAAATTCATCGATAAATAATTATCCCAGCCTTAATTCATGAAATTACTTCTCCTTTTCATCATAAAATCATTATGTTAAATATTTATCCTTTAAATCTTTTTAGAAATTATCTCAAGTTATCTCTTTCTAATTAATGCTATAAAAAGTTTTTACTTCTTCCCACCATAGGGTAGCCTCACCCTACAATTGTTAAATGGAGAATATAGCCCTTAGGTTATCATCATATTCATAAATATGGAAGTATTTTGTCATATTGATTAGCTAGGCTTATGCAACTTCTTTAGTTTCATCGTCAAACATTTGGGAGTTGATCTCTTTAAAATCACCTTGTAATTTAGTTTATACTTTTTTTTTTCTTTTGTTCTCTAACATTTTTTGAATCTTCTCCATTATGATTTTAGACTCCCTCTAGGTCTCAATCATCTCCATGCTGGTGTATTTCAGTGTTTTGTTCGCATTCATGAATTGGGTTAGGATTTCTGTGATTTTGTTTGTTTGAAATGATTTTCATGATTCTTTCTTATTCCATCAAATTCCTGTCACTATCCACTCTAATATTTTACATTTCCACCCTTATCTATTAGACAATCTCCAAAAATGCAACATTTGCATTGCATGATTCTTCTCCTAACTAGATCCACATTTCAAGATTAGCTCCAATGTATGAAACAAGCCTAGCTCCAATAGTTGGTCTAACTGACAGTGTATTTCCAACTCTCTCCTCACCTTGTTCCTCCCTGCGCATGATAAAAAAATTTGTTATGTCTATGTTTTCCAAATAAGCCACATTGTTGAAATTTAAGCTTTGATACCACTTGCCACATCTCCTAGGCCAATTTTTTTTTTTTACCACAACTTACTACCAATACTTACATCCTAGTTAAATAATATGTTATTACTATTAACAATAACTATCTAATAATCTTGGTTTAACCATGTCCATTACTAAAAGAATACATCACTCACATATTCATTATAATATGTTAGTACTAGGCCATCAGGCCTATAGCTAATTTTTTGTGATGTATTATGACACAAATTTTGATTCGTGAATGATCAATTCCAATGAGGTTGATTATAGTCGTACTTATCAGTAGCTATGAACTTTGGAATAAATTTATTGACTTTATAACATGCGACTATGATTATAATCATAATTTTATTTCCATTGTATTTGGTGCACCTCCCCCATGAGCTAACATTGTCAGAAAGTTATAATAAATCGAGAATATTTCCCCAAGTGTCACACAGAAGGGTGTATAGTGCTGGGTGGAGTTAGTAGGTTATGTGGCTTCCTCCTGCTCGTTGAGGGGACGAGTCCTAAGGTGATTGTTAAATTGAGGAGATTAGGGTAAGTACTTTGCCTCACCCTCACCAATGGTTCAATCATTTTCCTCTATATACCTACGGAAAATCGGATCTACAACATTGAAACCCTAGTCCATTGGAAATGGGCTTATGCCAGTTTCTCATGTTGTGTATCATAGATTTCTCTTGTGAGATGTTGGGTTAGCGCTTCTCCCATGGGTTTTCTTCGCTTCTAGTGTTTTGAAGCCATGGTTCTATGAGGTAATACTTCCTACAACCCCTTTTTTTGAGATTATTCCATGTCATGGAATGATTGTTGTGGCTTAATATGTTTGATGTCTACACGATGGAAAAGACAAAGTTTGTCTCCGACCATAGATCTCACATGTACAAGGTATTATTATTTTCTTATATGAATGTTGGCTTGGTTTCACACAATTATACACAAGGGTATTTCTATGGCTTTTTTTCTAACCTTTAGTCTCCTCTACTAATTTCATATTTAAAATTTACCACCATGAGGGAGGGCTCCTATTTTCTCTTATTGCATTATGTCTCGCTTTCATACCAGGTTTTTATTCGTCATTTCCGCTTTCTAGCAATTTTTTGTTCTAAAGTTTTGGGCTTCAAGCAAGTAGGTTTTTGTTATATTTTGGCCTTGGTCGTTTTTTTCCCTACCGAATTCCATAAATGTTGGTACATACCGTCATCGGCTTTATAGGGCTTCCAGTCCTACAATTTGCATCAAGCCATGAGATCGTCCTTGTTCCCATTGTGTACAATACTTTTGGCATTACTTGCCATCCTTTAATTTTTTAAACTCTATCCTAGGGCTATAATGTTGGGACTATGAAATTGTAATAATATTTGTTTTTCTGAAGGAGATAAAAGTATTATAAGGCTGTGTTCATGGTAATTAATAATGGCTGACTCAATGGAATTTTAACACTTCCATGTTATTTCATTTCATTTGTGAGTCTTGGTGTATATTTATGTTTCATTTTTTAGGAATTTATATTTATACTATTTGCATAATCTCTTATTGGAGATTGCTAGATTTCTTCCGATCAATCTGGAACTGAACCGACCGCTCACTCAGTTACAGTTACAATAAATAAATATGTTATTCAGCATCTTTCTCCTTCAACTGTTTTAGTTATTTGGTGTTATAGAGATTTTACATGTTGTTTTGGTAATACATTTTCTGGTTTATTTTCATTCGACAGTGATTTTTTCGTTATATTTCTTGTCAGAATCCTTATATTTATATTCTATATTATAGTTGGTTAGCTAAGATTACATAATCACATTTCTTCTTTATCTATTTGTAGCCCAGGGTTAACTAGACCTGGTTCGCATTGGGACCTATTCCAGTCCACTAGGTTATGATTTATCTAGACGGACTATCTTGATCGCGAAATGTCATTTTCACCAAGTGACTAACCTATCTTAATGTACTGGAAATGTTAACAGAGGGATCCGGATCTCCTTAATTTAGTCCTGTGACCGCTTACTTGAGTTCTCATTTATTTTTTCACATTATAGTCTATAGAAACCTTTTCTATTATGTCATCTATTACAGTATTTCCTTTAGATCTATTTCAGTACAATATTCAATAACCCACATTACACAGTTAAACATAAAGATTGTATATAAGAAAGATAACATTTCACATTACAAATTTCATTATTCAAGAGCAGAGTAACTCTTACTTTAATTTCAACCAGTTCTTGTGTTTGAGTGATTGTTTTAAAATATACTCAGAACATTAAACAACGACAGAAAACCAACCTCTTCTAAATAAATGTATAATTATCTTTGTGTTCTAGATAATCCATGGAAATGAGCGAGGGAGAGACCTCTCCTCCCAACCTCTAATTAGGGAAAATACATCCAATACTCCCCATCCCTTTCAATTTCCAACTCAGCTATCAGATAATATTCAATAAAATAGATTCTCTGGCATCAGGACCAAACAATCCAACCAAGAATCCTTCAGAATTACAAGTCTCGATTAGGGTTTTGAGTGGCTCATACTGTAGCTCAAGAAAACTCTTGGGAGTGTCTTGCCCAACCTTCCACATCATTCCTTTCATATTTTTCCTTTCATATTTTTTTTCCTTCTCCTCCAAGATGCCTCCAACCTTTTCCTCAGCCTTTCTTTGCTTCTTTTCCCTCCAGATACTTTTATCTTTCTGAGAGAGAAGATCTTTTTGAGAGAGAAGAGTGTAATTGTATATAATTGTGTGGTAAAAGATTTTTTTATTTATTGGTCTCTTCCCATGAATTCCGAGACTTTTCAAATTTTTATTTAAAAATAAATTATAACTTTTATTCATAAAATGTTCCATTAGGATTTTCAGCTGAGACAAACATTTATTAAAGTTATTCATAGTAAAAGAAACTAAAAACAAAGTTCATAGTAACTGGGGGTGTTAGAGTATGGGTCGCCCCAAAGGCACCGAAGAGCAAGGTGGCCGAATGGGCACCAATCCTCTAGCCTCCCTGGCCATGACCCTTATGCGTTGAGTAGGGACCATACCATTACAATTTTTTTCAATATATTTTGTTTTAAAAACCAATTATACTTTTTTAATGTATTTTTTTTAGTAATTTTAATGTTTTTTTTTAATTTTTTTTTTAAGCTTGGCAGTACTAGAGTTCACATCAAGGAGTGGGAGTGCATTAAAATAGCACCTGATCACCATCTATCCAAGACCTTATGAAATTTTTTAGATATTTTTTAATTTTTTTAGTAATTTTAATATAAAAATTTTTAAACCATATTTTTTAACTAAAAGAATTTATTTTATTTTGAAATTGTTTTTTTATGAATTCTTTATTTAGTTTGTCTTTTTTAATTATTGTTTATGTTATTTTGTTAAATTTTTATTTTTAAATTATCATTTTAAAAGAAACTTTAGACATTTTTTTTTCCATATATATATATATATTAATAAATTTTTATTTTAATTAATTGATAACAATTTTTTTTTTTTTGGATTTTTTCTTCCAACTCTGTTTTTTTTGTTAATTATTTTAAGTTAGTTTTCATTTTTTCTAGTTTTTTCTTTAATTATTAAAGCAATTTAGAACATACAACCTCAATATCAAAGGAAACACTAACAACTCCATTCTAGGAATTGAAGCTATTATTTCCTTTGTTGGAAGCATTCTTATCTTTAGGTACATGTTTAGCTACCTAATGTACAAGAAGAATTTATACAACATGGAAGCCATGTGGCTGCCCAAAATTGCTTATAACTCTAGTCAAAACCGCCACATCTAACTCAAGTGAGGCTAGCATAAGGATGCACAGTCTTGCTTGACCATTAGGGAATAAAAGAGGAGATCGTCTTGGAGACTAAGGGTAATATTAAAAGCACTACTACTTCCAAATTTAGGGATAAGTTGTGGGATGACAAGGAGTTAGAGAAAAAAAAGGGTCTAAGGTATTATAAGGAGGTGGGGTTGTAGATGACCAACCCCACCCTTGCTAACAAGAACTTTGTTTTTGTTTTGACTAGTTCTAAGAAGAAAATGAACATTGCAAAAATAATAACTAAATCTAAAGAACTTTAGAGTGAAACTGGACACTGGTTTACTACCAAAACACCTTAGGATGAAAGAATCTGCCGCCTTTGTGATACTGTGAGTGTTTATGATGAATATAATTTTCTCTTAGATTTCCTATTCCTTACATTTTTTCTTATTTCCAATGAATTTACCACACTACTAACCTTCTTTACTTGTCCATAGAAATAAAATATTAAAGAGTCTAAGTAAATCACAGACCATATTGGTCTTAGTGGATGTCAGCCATCATCATCATCATTATCATCATCATATATATATAATAAAGGGTCTTAATTAATCGTTTACTTTCCTAAGGTCAGATAAACCATATTTGTCTTAGTGAACAATAGGCATTATCATCACCATCACACACACATATACACACTTAAAATTTTATGTAAATCATTATATTTAGAAAAAGTAACATTAAATGTGATAATCTTTGGACATAAAATTCATAAAATTCATAAAAATTGTTAGTTTTTCCACTTTTTTTTTTTTTATGAATTGTTTCCATACAAATCATTTATTTGACATGTTATTTTAAGTGAAAAGGTCTCAAAATGTGCATTTTTTTAATTATATATATATTCAAAATGTGTGTATTTTTGTCAAATGTTTAAAATTATTATTTTTTTAGTGACAATTCTTTTATGTGTAGTGAATTATTAATTAATGGTAATTAATTATATACAAATCCTAACTTCAAAATATTATTATTATTTTTTTTTTTTTTTTTTTTGTAAAAAAGGTTGAAAAATTCATTTACACAGAAGAATTGCAAAGAGAAAAACCACAAAATTGAGAAATCATTAAAAAAAATATATCAAGAAGAAAAGAAGAAGAAGAAGAAGAAGAAGGCAACATGAAAACTGGTTAATAACCAACATTTTAAAAAAGAAGTGCATACTTAAAACATAAGAAAATTTAAAGCGTCAAAAATATGCCTCCCTAATGCTACATCAGTGATTTTTTAAATTAACATGAAAATCACCAACATTTAAAAAAATATTAATATTTAGTACATAAGAAAATTTAATGTGTCAAAAATAAGTGTTGGAAAAAAAAGGAATGATGTTCCATTAACACTTTTGAAAATTGGCATAAAAATTATGATTTATTGTGACCTCCTTATAAGTTCTAATTAAATTAGTAACTTTATCAAATATGGGTGTATATAGTTATATGTCCTTTGTCAAACATAATAATGCAAGTTATACTATAAAACAAACTTTGAGTAATTGTTCCAACTTCTCGTTGGTGGTATATTTTCTATCTGACAGGTCCAATTTTTTGCTAACCACTTAGACTTAGGTGGAAATTGCTCATTCTAACATTAATTTTATTGATCTATTGTGTACTCAAATATGTCATCATTTATTCTTTGCAATTTTATTATTTATTTTCAGATGTCCTGAGATAAGTATTTTGATTTTGATTTCTTTCCAATGATCAATATATATAATATTTTTTATTGATGTTATTTGGTATACTTAATTTCTATTTTGAATTGAATTGACTAAAGTTCTTCGAGAAATATATTCCTACCTTATTACTTGTTTGAGGGAATTCAAACATTTTTCTTTGATTTCAAAGATTTGTGTGTGGAAATATTACCATAAATCCATTTGTATAAAGCCCTTCCAATCATGTCAAGTTGTATGAATATTTCTTTTCCAAGATCTGTAATAACAAATTTCGTAAATGTTAATAGAATAGGTCTGCGATATTTCCTTTTTTCTTAATTTTCTCCAGTTAGTCTTTGAGGTATAGTTCTATTAATTTGGTTTTCTTGGTTTAGGATTTTTTTGGGGAAGGTTCAGTGTGTTATCTTGTGTGATATGGCCTCATGATCCTCTTTTTGGGACAATCTTCCTAGGATCATGTTTTGGATTTACTACTCCGTTGCAAATCCTTTGGCGTTTGTTTTAGCTTCCATCTCTATATGTGCAATTCTTGATTTGGTACATTGTGTATTAGCCTCACTTTGATTTTAAATCCATTGACCTTCTTCTATCTCTCAAGACTTCACTAGTTGGGTTCACTTCCCTCATTACCACCATGCCTTGACAATATATTTAGCTAAGATGTAGCTATATTGGTTGTGGCTTCTCTACTAAGCCCCATGCTCGGTGGTAAACCTAAACTATTTCTTACTCTTCCATGTGTCTACCTCCCCAAGAATTCCAAGTTGGAATATGTTTGATTAAAGCCCAAGTTTTTCATGATAGGAATTCCCATTTAGACTTTGAGATTTAGGTAGATGATGTTAATTAGGTTCGAAATATGGCACACACCAAAGGCTACAGGAATTAGTATTTCCATTCCATCACACTTACTGGCATAAGAAAATGATACTCAAAATAGTTATTTGGGAGAATCCAAAGAATTAAAGTGAGATAATTTTCCATCTCAATGATATTCAATGGGTTCATAAGCATTTGTGATCATGGCTGGTTAGTGTTAACGCTCGATTGGTGCATATAATGATGCATCTTCTATGTGATAGGAGAACATATTCAGGGATGATCACTCAAGATCCTACTCTTTCAACCTCGATCAATGAAGCATGACACCCTGGTTGTAACAATCCTGTTGGAAATTCCATGCAATAAAAGTCAATAAAGGAAAAATAATACCATAGTTAAGGGACACTTGTTCCAAGCATAATGTTTGGAAAATATATCCTACTGGGAATCAATGGATGTGTTTATGGCTAAAGGAAATTGGCAAAGGCAAAAGAATTAAAAAGGAAAAAGGAATTTTTGGCACATTTATTTATAAAAAGAGAAGAAAATAGGAGAAAAGGGAGGTGCAAGGTCATAGGTTGGATGCGAGAAGGAAATTGAAGGAAAATAATGGAAAATGAAGAAAATAGAGGCCTAATTGATGAAAAGGATTATGAGGATGAGTCGGTAACCTTTTGTCTATTCAGGTTTAGATCTCTCTCATTATTCTCTCTCTCTCTCTCTCTCACACACACACACACACTCGTGGACACTTAGAGTTTTCTTGGAGCACTCTAGCCTTGGAGGAAGGAAGGAAAAGCAAGCAAAAGGAAAGGAAGAATAGTAAGGATCAAGAAAGGAAGTGCAGGATGAAGCAACTTTAGTGGGAATACTTGTAGGTAACATATTGCATGTTTTATTTTCTAGGTGGTTTTGACATGCATGGCTTTTCATGTTGGTGTATTCTTCTCTTACTCTCGGTGACATGGTTTTGTTGGCTTATGACAGTGGTTTTCAACCTAGCATTTTTTTCTAGATAGCCATGTTTTGATGAGATTTGTCTTCTCAGTATTGAGCTTTGGAATTTCCGAATGGTTTCAGAATCTGTAGTGGAGGTGGTCTCAGGAAAATCCCAAAGGCCTAGGAATCTCTTGATCAATTTTGGCAGGATACATTGTAAATCTTAAGGGTGTTGGGTCCCTATGTAGACATCAATCCTTTTCTTCTGTAGAATATCATTTACTCTTATATTCAATTTTTTGAAATCCTCAATGTGCTCTTCCATTGAACCCTTTTGTTTGAGATTTATCAACTGGATAAAGGAGGTGTTACTCTTTATATCCTCATAATGTGTTGTCATTTCTTATGTGAAAATTGACCAAGTGACATGTGCTTTATGAGAAGACAACCCTTTATACCATAAAAATTGATCTGGTTCTAAATATGGAGATGTAATATGTACCTTTTGTAACAGTTTCACCTCATTTAGATCAAAATATTGCTCCATCTATAGTATCCAATTTACCATATCCTTGCCAACAAACTTCCTCATATTTCATTTTCTTGATTTTAGGAGCTTGATCTCGTAATGACCGTAACTCTGTAATTTCAAATTTTCCAGTTTTGAAATCATGATCTACAGTAGCCCTCTACATCCTCTTTCCAATGCCACTAGTTTGATCGAAATTTGATTCTCCAAGAAAGATTTATGCACAATCTCCCAAGATGACCTGATTATATACCTTTTTAGAAGAGAAAACTGGAATGAAGTGCCACGTGTCACTATTTTGACCTTCAGATATAAAAAATATAAACAGGAAACTACAGTCTTTCCTCTTTCTGTAACATCTTACAAAATTCCAATCTGATGCTCAGAGAGAAAGTTATGACGATTTTCCCAATGTCACTTGTTTAAGATGTAATTCAAGAGTCTGCAAAAACCTTAACTTCCTTAGATCATACACCCTAAAATATAGCGAGACAAGATATGCAATTCGGACCCAAGACTCAGTGAGATTTCCTCTCAAATGAGTTTTTTTGTTACGTTCAGAAACATCTCAAATAAAAATTTTATAGCGAAAATTCTATGATGGCTTGTTTAGAGCAGCGAAACCCTAGAATCCAAAGCTCTGATACCAAACGTTATGAAACCAGATCACAAAAAAATAAAAAGGATAGATCAACGGCTTATAAATAAGCATGTTTGAGGGGGAAACCTCCTCTACATTACATGAATTAAAAATTCTTGGATGATACAAATGATAAAACCTCCTTTCTATATATATGAGTCTAAGGGGTCATAATATAATCAGAGCTGACATAACATTAATAATGTAAGGGCACAATAATAACAATAGTGGGAATCTATGGGGCACAATAATAACAACATGGCGACTACATGGGCACAAAAATATCATAAGGGGGTTGTACTAATAACAATAAGGGTTTACACTAGTAATATAGGAGTCTCGGTTTAGGGTCTAGTGATCTCGTGTGTATTTCCGTGAATCCTGAGAGATTGGTATCTCAGTTTAGGGCCTAGTAATGTGGTTTTGATTGCGATAAATCCTGAGAGACAAGGAGACATAAAATTCCTCAGGGATAGTGATGGATTCGAGAGGAATTCCTAGCTCGGTTTGGTTTTGTGATCTCGATGCTGGTTTTTGTGAGATCACGGTTTGGTGAGGCTGGAGACAATTTAACCTCTAGATTCCCTTGGCTGTTTATGAACTGGTTATCCATGAGATCCCACATTCATGCTTGGATTATGGCACAGGGGCGACTGGATGAAAGCAAGATTTGGCTTAGCTAGGTCTATGACTGGGCGGTATGTGGAAGTCTCGAACTTGTTTGGATTTTCCTATGTTTAATAAAAGTTAAGTTCTCTTGATATTGTACTTATTAATATATGGATTTAATGGGTTTCATCTCATTGTTATTATCATGGTTTAATGTTTGTTATAAGCATGGTTATATGACATGTTATTGTCATGCTTATTTCATGTATCTTATTTTAAATAAAAGGGTAACGGGTCTAAGACCCAAGTGATGTCAAAAAAAATTAAGGGAAGAGGGTGGTGATCCTTCTTGTCAAGTCTCATGATTTATTAGTGATTTATGCTTTGTCTTGTATTAATTTCCTATAGATTGCATTGATGCCAAGTGTTTGACAAATTGCCGGTGTTGGTTGGGGATGGTCAAGACTAGTCTTGGATTTAATTTTTGATTTATAAGACGTGTTATTACGTAAATCATGTATACTAGAAGCACCATTGAATTTTGGGCAGTGACCTGGGCTCTGGGCTTGAAAAAGTGGCTCAAATCTTGGGGACGCTAGCACAATACTAAGCAAAATAGTCCCTGGATGCTGGCATGCCATGTTGTGGGAGTGTCGAGGCCCTCTGGACTCTGGCATGCCCTTAACATGGGGGAGTATTTAGGTTAATTGGTCAAACACTCAGTGGGACTTAGGGGCTAGTTACCTAAGAGGTTGGGATAGTTCCTAAGAGTCTTGTTGCTGACGTGGAAGATCTGTATGGTGTCTTTCCACTGATTCCACTTCCTTAATGGGTTTTAGGTGATCGAATCATATCATAGTAACTTATTGTCACATTTTTACTCCGGTTGGTCGGTTTCTTAGGTAGATGTGGGAGGAGGGTGTTACACCGGTTCTACCACATTTCAATTTCTATGCTTCCTAAATTGCAATTTATTGTACTTTTGTGTTACACAATCGTGGATAATATTTTGTAGCACATTTTTTTTTTGTAATCATTAAACTTTTATGGACAACCAAGTGCTTCATTCTAGAGAACATTGCCATGGAAAACCAATTTCTATGTTCTAGAGTTAGTGATGTGGTAGTCATTTTTTTAGGAAGACCAACCTTATCGCATCTCTATTGCTACTAATTCGATTTCCCTTTTTTCCCAAGAAGGAACAAATGGCCAGTTCTTTATTATAAGAAAACTAATTACATGTGCCATGTGGAAACATAACAATAAT
>APFE030145359.1:0-12858 GCA_000404065.3 Pinus taeda | reverse complement strand
ATAATAATAATAATAATTGCATGTAAGCTAAAAGCCACTATGTGGTTCACCACATACTCAAATACAAACAATGTGACAAAATATTAGGAGAAAGTTTCACAATAGAAAAGAGAATTGGTCTAATAAGAAAAAAAACAAAATTGAACATTTACAATAAATCATTTAGACCAAGAAATTATGGGTTTGTCAATTGAAATCAGAATATTGAGAGTTTCAAAGAGATGAAACATGTCCTGAACCATTACCGTGAAATGCATGATACCAACTGTGCATTGTAGTCTTTTCTGAGAGAGGTCATTTTCCACAATATTCTGAGACATCTATATATGAGAGAAGCTAACATATTTGAACCTAGACTTCAATTGTTTGACAAAATGCATCCAATTCCATAGCTATTGAGGGGAAAATATGGAGCGATCATTCATCAATTCTATCACAAATTTGGAATCTCCAAATATTGATAAGTAGTTGATCCCAATATTTCTAGCGTAGTGCAGTAATGAACACAAAGTGGTGATCTCACATCATGGTCGCACCCCACATCCACTATTGGTTACATTTAATTCTACATCAAAATTACTTGCAGGAAGATATAAATAGGCTCATGTATCCTATAGTGAAGTTTGATGGATAAATGAAAGGTGATAAACATCATCTCTGGAATTTATGAAATGACAACACATACCTAAGTCCTTGGAATCCTCATGTACTAAGGTTGTCTGAGGAAAGAATTTTGTCTTTCAAAATGAGCCAACCAAAGATTTTGAACTTAAGTTGCATGTTGCACTTCCAAAAAGACCTATAAAGACTTGTTGACTAGAATGTGGTTATAAATTTCTTTGACCAGAATATTGGAACGCATGGATAATCTACCCCACCAAAGGGAGTCAGGAATCACATATTGACCATATATAATTTATTTATATAATGCTACCGGATGACTTCCTAATTCTGCTCCAAACCCATAGCCAAGACCCGTTTCCATGACGAACCTGGAAAATGAATATCATAAATATTATACATATGTTTGATTCCCCGATCATGTCGCTGGTGAAGGATTTGGATAGCTGTATATATAAATTATAATGTAATTAAAGCTGACGAAATATTTAAAGAAAAAATACATCATCAACAGAGAAAATTTTCTAATTAGTTTTTAGGCCCAGATATCCATTAATTTCGTGAACAAATATTCGAAGATTAATTGTTGTCCATATGCTATTGGTGTTTAAGTAAGCCCAACCATCCTCTAAGTTCCTGATTTTTTTAATATTAATTTTTTGGGAAAAAAAAAAAAATTACGAATAAACGAAACGGGTATTGACAGAATGGATGAAAGATAAATGTTGGTTTTTCAATTTGTGCATGTCATCGGGTCATGCACGAATGTTGGTTTTCATCCTATCCTATTTGGCCACTTGAAATATTATAGAAGCTTCCCTTTCTAATGGTATTGATTAATATAGGATGGTATAGGTATTATTGTAGAAACTTCTCTTCCACAATATATTTTGTCGGTTACAGGAATTTCTTTTTAGAAATATATTCGGGTGAGGCTAAAAAAGTTTCCTTACAACTTAAAAACAATGATAAGACGATTTGCAGTTATTTTTATTGTACTAATATGTGCTCTAAAATCCAGTATAAGGTAGATGTGTAGGTGTAACGTAAGTATGTAAACACTTTTAAATGTAGATTTAATAACTAAAAAATGTTAAAAGTGATAGTGAAAAGGTTTTATTAAAATACTGTAGGCCAATGCCATGGCTTATCAATAATACATGCTCAAAAACCATAATTTATTTCACAACCAAAATATTTTATAACAATATGACAAGATTCTTAACCATGAATATTCATCCCAACTTTACCTCGGATATTATTTAGTTGTAAACTCTAGGGTTTGTTACAATAAAATAGGTGAAATGTAATGACTTATCAATGGCACATGCCCAAAAAAAATAACTTATTTCACAATGAAAATACTCCATAACAATATGAAAATATTCATAACCATAGATATTCGCCCTGACTTTACCATGGATATGATTCACTCCTAAATAGACTTTGTTACAATACGATGGATTATTAATATCACATGCACACAAAAAATATATTATCTCACAACCAGAGTATTTTTTAGCAATATGACAAGTTTCTTAACCATATATATTCACCTCCACTTTTCCATTGATATTATGAACTTGTGAATAGGCTTTCTTACAATACCATTGGCTAATACCACCACTTATCAATACCACATGCCAAAAACTCATAATTTATTTCGCAATCAAAATATTTTATAAAATATGACAAGATTCTTAGCCATGGATATTCACCCCCACTTTACCCTGAATATCATTAACTTGTAAGTAGGCTTTATTATAATACCATGGACCAATACCATGGTTTATCCATATCACATGCCCAAAAACCATAACTTATTTCACAATAAAAATATTTTAATTTATTTTAGCTTCATAATATATTTTTAATTGAATCTAAAAGGGAAAAGGTTATATTTACTTTTGAGATATATCTAAATCCTTTAAGGAATACTAAAAATATCCCCATAAAAATTAAGGTTTTAATAAAATTAAAAATGAGAATACTTTTATATTTGAAAATGTGAAATTTATATAATATAAATAGTATTATTAAAAACAAACATAAAGTCATCTTAACTAAAGATCCAACCGACAAGAGCAAGCAAAGTGACAAACAATAATAGCAGAAAAATAGTGCATGATTTTTTAAAGTCTTTTGTTACTATATTTTCTTTAGCATGATTGATCCAAAATATAAGTTTAATATTTATCCACCAATTGAATTTTATTAATTACAGCACAAAGAGTTCCCATTTGAAAACAACTCCCTACTTGCTCCCTACTTGCCCTGATGTACTGTTCACCAACATTACATCAAAATGTCATACGATGAAACAATTATGTACCATCAGATTAATAACTAAAAAAGAATAACATTACATCAAAATGTCATACGATGAAACAATTGTGTACCATCAGATTAATAACTAAAAAAGAATAATAATAGTTAGCGAAAAAAAAATTGTATACAGCCACCCTAACTGTCAAAGCAAACCCATATCCGCATTCATAGTTAAGGCAAAATCCCCACATGACCCTTATTCCTTCGTAACATCTGCAAACCTTGGAAACCCAGCGAGCCACCTCTTCCTTACGTGACTGAAAGTTGTTTGGATATGGGTGGCTGTCATGGCCTACCTCGTAAAATATCTATCATTGTCCTCTGTGTCTGCACAACTAAAATTCAAGGGAAGTGTTGGAAGGTAATTGATATGCCACGAATTCTTATTCCCCGTATTGTAGTTGGATAGAGTGACTTAAAATTGATTTTATTAGGCAAAATATGAGCCATAAGAGATTTTTTTGGTTGTCGATATAGTGTTTTCTGTTTTCTGGGTACTGGCATATTCGTTTTCCCCGTGTGTTTTTTTTAATTACTGAATTTGAAACTCCACTTGAATTGAAACTGTACCTATGATATCGAGTTTGTTAAGGTGCCACATCTTTATTCTTAAGGAATTTAGGCTTCTGTGGTCCATAACTTTGTTTTCGGCGAAATCACATAGATACTCTTTTGTCGACGCGTTTAGAACCAACCAGTGTGGTTCATCGTCAGGACAAGTTGCAGAACCAATCCAGCATAGCTTGTTAAATAGTATGTGCAGAGACTCCAACGGCTATATTTCCAACTGCTAATTTTGACCTAATGACCCAAGTCAAACCAAAATATTCTGGATATATTTAATTACTATAATTCCTAGAAATTAGTTAAAATAGATAAATAAAATTATTTATTTGTTAATTTACCTAAATATACTTGTTTATTAATACATGTATATATATGTAACTAATTCACACTAAATTAATATTCTTGGTACAACATATATTTATTTAATAATAATCATGTTTATCATTAAATCTAATGGTCCATTAAATTAACCAATTATATCTTTTATCAAGATATTTATTAAATAATCAATATTTATTAATAATTTATTATTCCAATGATATTAAATGATATTAATAAAATACCGAGTCAAACAAATAATCTTCTTGTTATATTACTATTATACATAGAAATTTGTTAAATTAGGTAAATTATATAATTTGTTAAATTAACTAAATGTCTTTGTTTATTAATAAATGTATATACATATATTAAAATGAATTAATTCAGACTAAATTAATATTATTGGTACATCACTTAGTTAAAATTCATCTGCAATGCTCATAAACCTTCATTTTCATGACCGCCATTCCTAAACTTTGTGTCATCAGTCACATTTCATCTCCAAAAATCATTACACTCATTTTGTGTCATTGATGTGGGATATATCAAGGCCTGCTAGCGACGAGTCACTTCTTGTCGACATCAACACATTATCCAAGAAGTTAACTTAGAAAAACCCTTCCAGTACCTTGAGGATTGCATACATCAATGACAAGTTTCTCACTTCTGGTAGTAGGTTGACATCACTGGCCTTCAACCGAAAGACTTTGTATGGTGTTCAACATCAAAACATATATTCACACCATGTAGAATGTACTGCAGTACCTTGAGGATCATTATCATTATCGATGATTTCTCTTGTGTTTGTTAACATCTTACATCATTAGCTGGTAATTAGACGGTGTCATCCCATGTTTGACTCCATATCACATATTCACATGGTTAGACTTGTACTTGAGTGAACATTTGAACGAGATAGAAGACCCCAAATCTAGTTTCATCCATCTGGGTTGTGATTTTAGGAGATTACTAAATCATCTGCACAATGGATTTACATAAATGGTCATCCTATCATGGTTCTATATCTGTAGATGAATATCTATGTACATGTAATGAAAAGTTTATATGTTGAGCATGGGTCTGCCTTCCCTTAGAAATACATGAAAAATCCAAAATATCATGATATTATGTATTGTAATTGATGCAGGTCACCATTTGCTTCGGAACTTCCTCATCACATCGTAAAGCAGATCACTCGACATTATCATTTTTGACTTCATGCTTTAGGGGGTAGCTGTTACAGATCCATTTGGGCACATCACTCCTAACATTCAGATCAGTAATATTAGGGCTCATCAAACCCTAATCTAGTTGCTACATGCCCTAGGCAAGTCATCACTTTGAATGCCTCCTTCCCTGAAAGTTTCTTGGCCTGAATCCCTCCAAAAATGCCTCCTTGAGGGACCAGCACAACCTTGGTCAGGGATAAATGTGCTTCAATAAAGGTAGGCCCATGTAAGGGTTCATTTCAGTGCACTTAGGCCCATTTTGACCTACGCTGGGTGATATTGAGAGAATTATTCATAGGGTTCTGGGAATATTCTTATCTTTTGGAGAATTCTAGAAGATTCCCACACTTATCATCTCCTATGAGCTCGAAATTGGATAGGGATTAAGTCCGAGAAGGAGCGAAGGGAGCCATACAAAGGAGACAAAGGGAAAGCGGAAGATAAAAAATAGGTCTATTGTCTTATTTATCTTCTATAGAAAAAGGTTAAACACTTTAATTCTATTGTTCTAGGTGTAGCTACCCACCTAGGGAAATTGTGTTTATCCATAGATGCAAAATTCCACATAACAGACTGCATTAGTGAAATGGTTCTTCCACAACGATAGGTTGCAATGGAGCGACTCACTTGTTTCCTTGACCGACACACTTCTAATACAATAGACACTTGCGAGCATATGCATGAGAATATTTGAATAATGTGGGATAATAAAAACTAGCTCACATGAATTTGTGCATTGTAGTGTCACCCACAAAGTTTCCTCTAGTTGGTCCATCATGGAGATCACACAACCTTTTCTTTTAATCATGTGCTTCCAAGGATTTGAGCAATACTCTGTTATGGTGCTTTCTGAAAAGCACCCCATGCACCAACTGGTAATATAATGCTTTCAATCTAACTTCCCTCTTTTGTAGTGTAGACAAGTGAGAGGGAGAAGTGAAATTCTCAAGATACTAGAACACATGTACATACCAAGAGTCTGACATAGTAGTGGGGGTAGCTAACTCAACATTGTACATATCGATTTCCTACTGCCATCCATATGGATCATCTTCTGTTGCATTCATCACTTCTATTGCTAACCAACATAAAACATGGCCCTTAATAGTGTGAATGGATTTGAAATTATAGATCATACTCTTGTAAACCAATCATCTAGTTTGCTCTTCTCTCGCCTACCTCTTGTTGGAAAAACAAATATCTGATTGTTAGGTGCAGAACAAAGATAATACAATGATTTTTCAAAAGATAGGTCCAGAAGTGTTTCACCTCCTTATCGACTACATATGCTTATTTATTGATGGAAGGAGAGTTAAGTTCAGGTCCTTGTAGGCTAGCACTCATAAAAGATAGGCAAGATATTTAAGTTTAGGTCCTTGCAGGCTAGCAGTCATAAAAGATATTGGTCTCTCATTGTTCTGATCATCCTTTCGTGTAAGCACAACAACAAGATATGTATCAAAAGAAAAGGCATAGAGCAGAAAATCCTTGTTGAAATATGGGTTGTGAAAGGTTGGTGCTTCTGCGATAACATGCTTAATATGGTGTTGATGTTGCTGGACCTAACAACTTGTTAGGCGATCTCCTCGATAAGAAGTACCAACAAGAGCTCAAACCATTTGGTGTACGAGTCCCAGCAGTGGTTAGTACGGTATCACCTTGACTACAGTTGCGCACTAAGGTAAGTAATATATCCTTGTTGGTAGCAAGGGTGTGACCTTGCAACAAGTCAAGGAAGGTTCATGAAAGGATATAACACATGGAAGGGGGAGTGAGTGCACCCCTTAGAAACATGTGATAATATGCAGTTTGGAAGGGAATACACGAGCAATAAGACATCACGAGATGGAAATCAAGATATCCGACGATCCAAAGTGATGGGTTATACCAACAACACACTTCAATAAGATTCATACAAACACATACGGAATAGTCCATACATACATGTGTAAATAACAACTACATATATCATTAAAGTAACTAGGATAGCTGAACAACAATAACAACATATGCATGAAACGTGCTGGCTTTGTTATCTTAAAAGAGTGAAAGATCCAATCATGCATACAACCAAGACTTCCACTAGCCCTGGTAGCGAAACATTACAGTCACTGTTGCCTGCTCCTCCAAAGAGATGTATTAGCTCTGCACTGTGGAGAAGCCAAGGCTCGTTACAATACACTCCAATCTTTCTCTTAAGTTATCCTATAGGATGCTTGGCTCCCAAAATCCTATACAATGAGTTAGGAGGTTCTATAAATAACGAATGGTGGGTCAACCCTTGACATTCCCCTTTGTGACTGTTCACCTACCCTAATGACTCTTCAACTACTCCATGCCTGTTACATTCTACTATTGACACTTGGTCTTTCACTTGTACAAAATGTTTACATTACAATCTACACATGTACCCATGTGAGACAAAAATAGGCTTGAGTAACCCATGCAAGACATCACTAAGGCTCAGACAACTGTGGGAAGACTAACTCTTTGACATCCTCGTGATGATCGATGGTTGCGAACTGATGCCAAGCTTGGCAGTCTATTATGGTATCCGTGTGCTTTGTGGTGACATCCTTCTGAAAGTGAACTCTTACCTCTGTTGCATTCAGGTGCACTGGTTTGGCACCTCTATCCAACTTGTTAAATAACATGCACATCATAGTCTTGACTGCAGTCGGACCAACAACATACTGATGCATAGTGTCTGCACTGATCTCCAAGTCTTCGCTGGTGGCTACGCGCATCCACTAATCAAAGTACATGTCCAACTCTAGTCGAAATTGGTTATTTGAATTCGCCTCGGTGAGTGCACCAATGGATGGTATCACATGTGTGTGCAAAATGAAATCCATGATTATAAAAACCCATGTATGTGAAGCCTGTAAACTAGTGATGAACTGTAAGAGTTCCTCATAGTTCTGGATCCGACTCCATTTACGTTCCTTCCACTCTATCGCCTTTGGCTTCATCATCTTGGGCAAGTGCAATGGGGCTCCTTTGTACCTCATTATCCATATTTGCATGTGATCGATAATAGTGTGCATATCTGGAAAAATGCATGCTCTCCTAGCACAACGTTGTTGTCAACCGTAGAGATGGACAACTGACTTATGCACGATGACGAATCTAGAGTACAACTGTTGCATGACTATCTCAAGAGATGATACTTCATCTAGTATTTCTCTCCTCAACTCTTCTCTGGTGGATGTTGTAACCTACTCTCCTCCCTTCCTGGCTGCTTGTAACTCCTTAGACATGCGCTCATTTTCAGCTATCAAGAATCTAACACTTGAGCTGGTGGCTTTGGTATATGCATGGTAGCATTGGCCAACATGGTTGGATGTATGCACATATCAGACACGATCACTCGTTGTTGAAACTGTGCAGGAGATACATGGACATCCAGAGTAGGCACTTTTGTGACTGCATAACTCTATGTTGTGACTCGTCAAAAGATATGTTGTGGATCCCAGCTTTCAGATTGTCTTCAAGGATTTTAGTGTCTCCTTGATCACTTGGGACTTTCTCTACCTCCGGATCTAGTGAAGCTGATGGGGTTACCTCTTAGTTCTGAGGAATGAGGTCATTATCTTGATCTAGCTCTGGTTGCACCATATCTGTGTCCATTTGTTCTAGCATTTATTCAATCTCTTGAGCCAAGTCCTGCTCCTGTGACTGCTCACCCTTTCTGTTATGTGCCAGCTACTCGGATGAGTCAATAACCTGTATGGGCAAAGTTTAATCAATCTGTGCTTGTTGTACCTCCTTCTGTTCTTGTTCTTGCTGCGCTTCCTTATCTCTTCTACGCAACTCTTGTTCTTCCCCAAGTTTCCACTTCAACTCCTACAACTCCTTTTCTGTTTCCTCCATATTCTGTTTCTTTCTTTTCCTTTGCATGATCCTTTTTTCATGTTTTCACCTCTTAGCCACAATCTCCAAAGTTGCTTTCAACACAAGTGGATCTTCTTTGAACTTGCAGCTTTGCTCCAGCTTTGCATTGTCAACAACCTTCTTCTTGCCTTTGTCGGGTCTGCTACCCTCTTCTACTGATGATGATGCTGCTCTCTGAGATGTTGCTGCCTTTTGCATTGCTAACCACTCTACAACTATGTTGACCAGTTCATTGAGCCTTGAGAAGTAATAGAAATATCTCCATAGGTCTTCCTCAAGCCAATGACATGCCTCGTGGATCCAAGGATGTTGCACTCTTGCACATTGGTCCTTCACTAAGAAATGCGGGTCATACAAATTAAAAATTATGGTGCCAAAGGTGCATCTCTTGAATTCCTCAGTCTCAGCCTCAACATGCTTGAGATTTCAAATCTCATATAACCTAGTCTACAAAGGAAGAGTAAGCCAAGGTACCTTCTTCTTCCTGTTCATTCTTGCTGACAACCTTGTCGAGATGTGATATGACACTTCTTTCATGACTAGCTTATCCATGGAAAACTACGGTAAAACATGCGGAGCCTTCCTTGCACTGTACATCCGTATGAAGGTGCCAAGGGGTGAGGCATACCAATTAGCTATGTCATTTAGTGCCTCCATCATTACTTGTGACATTCAAGGTGGATCCTACTCAAATATAATCTTGTACACTAGGATGATGAAGTGGTATGATATTGTATGATAACTCCATGGAAGCTGCATTTGGAGAACAACCTAAAATAAGTATGAACAGAGGTTTCCGAAGATGTCCATGCCAAACCCAAGCTTAGGAACTATTGATGGGCATAGACTGCATCCAGTATGTAAGTAGACATGTATATCTTCGCTTGTTGACCCTTCAACGGATGCCTGACTTCTGTTACCTATTCCTTCAACCTGAGATCCAACATGTCGGACCAATTGAAAGGTCTCCCTACGCTCCCCAGTCGATCCAACACAATCACCCAAATCTATGGGAAGGTATCTGTGATCTCTTAGCCATATAAGTGGCATGCGAAGATGACCAAGAGCTAATATGTCTTCTGTAATATCCTCGTCTTGTAAACCTAACTGGGTGTTGTCCTGAACTTGGATGGCTCTTTCACCCAGCTCTTCAAGATGTTTCTTGAGTTTGCACTTCTATTGGGTTTGGTTAAGGATGTATCCATCATGATCACTGGCTGCGGCAAGTGATACATCTCCTGAAAATCCTTTGCCCTGAAGGTAGAAAGTTGCATTCCACTGACACTTATCAACAACATTGTTTATGGATCAGTATGAGAGACAATGCAGTGGATCACGTCTATTCATGGAAACACGAGATACCTGCATGCAATCCGTACAAACCAGACTTGTGTATGTTGACATACACCCTGCGGGCTTCTAGATTCTCCTCAAATGTGCTTGAAAAGGTGTCATTGATGTCTTGCCATTTAATCTTGATATCCTTTTCTATGAACAACTTGGTGTCTTCATAGATAGGCAAGCTCATAAACACTTGCTCAACTGCATCTATAGTTGCACTCTCGACGATGTTGTTTGACCTTGCTATCTTGGAGGCCATTGTACCTGTACTGTTGAGAGATGAACAAACACCTGTGACACCTGGAGACAGAAAAACAATCATGGAAAACAATCTGTCAGTTGAAAACAAAAAGTAACTTGAGGACTGACATGCAACACACTTGAGTGACTGACTAGAAAGATTGCGCAATTTTCACTTGGAGGCTGGGAGATTGACTGCCCAAACTATGCAAAGCACAGTGTAGACTGTCAGCGACTTGACTGACTGTTGAAACTATGCAATGCAAAGTCCAACATGGCCTGCTAAGGACTGAAACTATGCAATGCACAATTTCAATTAGCAATAATTGCAACCAACAAATTGCATCTGTGCAATTTATGGGACCAACAAGGTATTGCCTCTCAGAATTGCAAAGAGAAAGCCTAGAGGCTAGTGTTGGGCCAACTTTTTGCAATTTATGGGAGGAAGGCCGAGCATTCATTCTTAGAAATGTGCATTGCAAGTCGGGTAAGGCAAGGTCCATGCCAAGGTAGCCCAGAACCATCAACGGGCGACGGAAAACATGAAAATTTTGAATGCATGGCGAAGCTGAGTGTAAACAAGAGTGAATGATCATGCATGTAAATAATGAGTGCAAGATTCAGAAAATGGGAAGACAAGCAAGTGTGTGAAGTGAGTCACCACAATGACGACCATCAATGCAGAAACAATGTCATGCATGCGACAATATTGAGATGCAATGAAAAACTTGAAACAATGCTTCTACAAGCTAACATGCATTAAAATGACAACAAGCATTCAATGAAACCAAGTAAACAAAACTTGCACAAACCAAAATACAAAAAGCGATAGAAAAGTAGCAAAAGACATGAAAAGAGGACTTACATGGAAAAAGCTGAGATGAATGTGTCGAATGCTCCTAGATGCGACGTGGGATATCAGAGCTCCAAGATTTATGTGAGGAATGAGATCTACAGTGTCGAATAAATAAGTTTGATAAGATCGAGGCTTATGACATGCATGCCACAAATATTGGAAAAATTGACACTTGATGGGAGGTTTCTAAAACGAATTTTTCATGTAACCTTAAGCTGCTAAAAATGGATCCCTAAAATCTAGGGATTCGTTTTTATTTTTGATTTTTTTCTTTTTTCGAGAAAAGAAACCCATGCATGCAAATCAAGATTTCTTAGTTCTGGAGGGGGCTAGTTAGTCTCAGAGCACATGCAATAGTCTGCAAGCTTGGGAATGAATTTTGTGTAGTTTCTGGGTTGAGCAAGTTTAGCTGTCCCTGATTCTTTGCGCAATTTCTAGGTTGATGCCCTTGTTGTCAGCCATAATTGCACAATTTTTGAGAGAAAGCCCAGTGATGGGCTGTCTCGGGTAGTTTCCAGAGGGAAGGTTGCTTGGTTGTTCTGCGCATTTCTAGAGAGCAGTAGGCAACCCAGATGAATTGTGCAATTTATAGAGGGAAGGTTGGTTCCCTTCTAGGATTTCAGAATTTTCCAGGTGAACATCACAACCAAAAACTAACCAAGTTCCGAAATGTCAGCCTACAGGTGGGAGACAAACAAGTTGACAAGCATAGGCTGGTAAGCCACTGAAACTCAACTGAAGCATTTGTATTTGGACAGTGCACGACATGCTGCTAAGGATGGTTGGTAGGGAGGCTCCAAAATGAAGCTAAGGGAAATTTTTGGAGGGTGGTTTGTATCCACTACAACACTTGGCGACACACTGGTATAAATCCAACTCTTTGAATGGACCTTGTTTTGTGAAAAGAAAGTCTAACTCCTTCGGAAGTATTGCTCGATTCTTAGATCATCTTGGTTTCCACACTAGCTTTATTGAAAGATGTAGCACCTACCATGCTCTTGATTGGTCAACATAAATTCCAAGCCAAGTCAACATAATTGTTTCAATTGGGGATGAGGGGTATATTGGTACACAAGCAATATGCCTATCAGAGTTTAAGTTTCATCTCTGGTGTTGCTTCGCTGCCAGCAGGCCTGGATAGTACCTTGGCGGAGTCATGTAGGAATACAAACATCTCTTTGCTACCAGTGAGCTTGCTCCATACCTCGACGGAGTTACTTGCATAACACTTATTTATTTAAAAAAAAATTACATTTTCATTTTTTCAAGAACTGTGCATAACACTTATTTATTTCAGAGGCGGAAGAGGGGTCTTGACTTACTGAGAGTAGAAGAGGTTGTTCCTTTAGATAAGTATTTTGTATATACCTCTGACATAATTGTTAAGGTTTCCCCCTCGCCTTAATCTACTTGACTAAGCTGACAAGGGTTAACCCAAAAAAAACCGACTAGAGTAGGTGG
>APFE030145357.1:36559-88368 GCA_000404065.3 Pinus taeda | reverse complement strand
GGTAAGTTCCTCAGACAGAACACCAAAAGGACACCGCTCACAAACAGATCACAGATCAATACACCAGTATTTTGACGTGGTTAAAACCCTCCGAGAGGGAAACAGTCCACGGCCTGCGCCAACGTGGCTACTACAGGCAATTTATTAATAAAAGAATGAAAATTTACATAAGCTTCTCTCATGCACGGTTAACCTACAAATGACCCTCCATGCGCTTTAAATAGAATTTATGGACCAATCGGGTGTCAAGCCACGGATCAAGTGTCGGTAATACCGAGGAGAGAATGAACCGTCGGATCACTACATATCGTGACCGTCGGATTGTAAGTTACAAAATGTACAACGGTAAAGAAACACACTTTACCTAACTCTATACCTAGACCAAGTTGAACTTAACTATTTCCTATGTGTCGGAATATCCTAACAGTGTGAACAATGGAATTGTTGCTAGTTTCATTTTGCTTGGATACATGCATGAGTGTCGACTTGTGTCGATTGTTGTCACATGTATGTCATATTGACTTGGAAGAGTTGATTTTATCTCCAAATATGAAAGGGTGATGTTGACATATTATTTCATGGGATGTGAAATTCTTGTTGTTTATGTAAAGAATCGCCAAGTTGCTATACATGCTTATGTTTGGCTTTCAAGTCAAGTCAGTTTCTTGAAGATGATGTTTTGTCGACTTGTGTTTAGTAAACCATTGACTAACACACCAAGATGATTTGTACACCAAGATGCAAGAGTAAATGGTGATGTTTCAGGATGTGACAATTGTTGCTTTGAAGGAGCAAAAGAAGAGGTCGTCTATTTGCATTTCTTGCATAATGTGTTTTGCCATTTAATGGAAGATGTCGCAAGATTTTGGAAGGTCCATGCTTAAGAAATAGTTTCATGATTAGCCTTCATTCTCAAATCATGACATAAGAAGCATGTCAATACTGGAGGATGATAGAGGCAAGAAGCAAAAGTGGACAAAATGCGAAAGAGTTTGTAGCCATTGTAGACCATTTTATGTGTTCACGCCAAGAAGCAAAAGAGATGGCGAATGCATTCTTCCATATGTGGAATTTGGAACCGTGGAGATAAAAGAATGGTCATTTATTTTCTTGTTGTTACTAATATTGGAACTCATTGTTTTATTTCACTCAGATGGGCTTAACTTGGAAAAGTGGTTTCCAAGGAGAAACTTGCATCAAATTCATGTGTTGCAAAAGAGGAACATGATTCTCAGTGGGAAGACCATCAGTCAGTTTTCCAAGAACCGAGGGATCGATGTGGTACAACAAAGGTATTTTGCAGCCAAAAAGTGTCCAGTAAGTGTTGTATTGGGTCAACAACAAAAGGAGAACAGTGGTTGAGGGACATAGCCATTTGAATGCAAGGCATGTCAATGTACCCAAGTGGTTGTCATGAAGATTTTTCAAGTATAATCAGTTGATAGAATTTGGGAAGGAGAAGAGTATTCATCTCTCATCAGATAAACAACTTTTGTGGGTCCAAAAGCCTGTCAGTGGGAAGGAATGATCGGAATCTAGATTAGGGGCAAAAATTTGCTCAAAAAATCAGAGTATCTGTAATCACTCGAAAGTTGAATGACTGTGTCCTTCTTGGCAATATGATCCCAACACAACTCGTTTCATTCAAAACTGAGTTCGTATGAGGATGTTAGAGCCCGCTGACTATTTCACCAAAAAAAAAATGCAGGTACTGCTGAGTCACCTATCCGTACTGTTGACGTGGAAGGTGACTGGGCAGGTGACGTGGACAACTCAATTGAATCAACACCTAATGAGGCTTCACCAAGTGTCACTAGGTGATTGGTTTTCAAGTTTGTGATTTAGCACAATTTTGGGCCAATGAGAGAATGCCATGTGGCATGCCTAGAAGCCACCATGTGGAACCTCCCAATGTCCTTGGCAGGCTTGGTGCACAAAGGAGAAAAATTTGTTGGAGGCGCTGGGGTTCGACCACACAACCTCCTCTCCACAAGGCACACATCTTACTACCACACCACTACATTAATTCTTAACATGTAATGGGTAGCACATTATGTTAAGTGTTGAGCACTGATGATTTAGGTTTACCGCCCAACATTAACCACCAGATGTTAATGTGCCATGTGAGCGCTCCTCCACCAAAACTGCAAGAAGCTAGCTCTAACATCCAGTTCATGTAACTGCCAAGGTTAACTCTGTTTCCATGTGACCACTGCAACATTTAATGTTAAATGTTGTGGGTAGTGGGAGCACTTAGCTCTTAATTAATTTCAGATTAGCGTTAATTAATCCCAAATTTGTTTAACTACGAGATTAACGCTTAAAGCAATTTATGCTTAATTAAATATCTCTTATCACTAATTAATCTTGGATTATCAATTGGCTTTAAATTTGGCGGATTCCACTATTTTCGGGCCTGCTTCCAGATTTAGTGGCCCTCACTAGAGTTCTTCCAGATTTGGAGGAGGATTTCTAAGGAGAAACTATTTGAGCCATAATTGGAGCATTTTTCGACCAAATGAAGATCAGAAAAAGGTGTTCTTAGCTAATTTAGACATTCTGAACACAATGGAATATGTTTTAGGAGAAATGGGTAACTTTTGTATGTGATTTTTCGACATTGAAGGTTTAGGATGCCTAGGGCCACTAAGGAGGAGGTCAAGCCCAAAACAATTGTAGTCCATTTACAGAGTTTGGAGAGTCATATTAGGGGTTTTTGGATGTTATGAGTCCATTGAAGCATATTTCAAGAGCTGTAGAGCAATGTAAACTGTACTTTTTTCCATTTTGAGCAAATACAGAGGCCCAAGCCATGTAAGCTAGACCAAGGAGATGTAGCCTAAGAGGGGTGAACTCCTTTACCAAAACACTATGTTAAGTGTTTTTATTGATGGTTTCTATTCATTTTCTTGTTGTTGTTCAACACTTTACTTTCATGATTTTCTTATCATGATTTCACATAAATCTTAACATAAAATTTACCTATTTCCAATCACAAACAACATAACAAAACCTTGCACATGAAAAAATTGACAAGCATATATTTATAAATCTAGAGTTGAAATTAGCACATCAAAACTAACATTCAACTATGGATCAATATACCATCAGTGCGAAGATTCTCTCAACATATTGGACTCTCTCTAACAGTGCCACCCCACCTTGGTTCATTGGGTTAGACCTAGTGTTCACCATTGTGACTTGTTTTCTCTGAATGTGACCTCCTTAGGCTCACTTCAACTTACCTCAAATGTAACCTATACTAAAAACAAATATCCAAAACCATTTACCTTTAGGAAATCGAATATAGAATCCCCTTTCCTAGTAACCTACAAGACATAAAAGTGACTCTTTGCAATCCTCCTTCAGCTCTTACTTGTTCTCTTGAGGTAACTACCACCTCCTTCACACTTGCATAGATTATTACATGGACCTTTGTTTGTTCTTCTTTCAATGCCACCTCTATGTAGTAAAGCTCCTCACCACTTCTTTGGTATCATCTTTGATCCCAACTATCATGAGTCCAAGGGTTCCCATGGTTACAAGTTGTGTTTTAGTTTGACCCCTCGAGCGTGCAACCTTGACGTGTTTCACCTAAACCTCACAATAAGTTTACTGATAATCTCTATATTATTTGTTACTTAGCATAATACCATAACCCTTTGATAGTGTGCAAGTAATCTTACTGTCTCTTCTACTTCAGTTGATCTTTTGTTCATTAGCCATACACGAGCATCATATGAAAGATATTAAACCATCAATAATATCATCATATGCATGCAAAATATATATAAAATGACCGTTTGGCCTTTTTATATTTATAATGATTCAATCCAATGATTCCCAAAGACATTGGCTTGGTTCATAGAAGTACATAGACAAATTCCTACAAAATATCATAAAATTAGAACCTGTTACACATTGGACCTCACCCATGTCATATTTCCGACCTTCCAAACCTAGTTAAGTTGTCTCACACCCTTCATACTTGTTCAAAATGTTTTTCCCCTTCAGACCTTACTTGGGTCATTCTGTCACCCTAGCGACCTACTCGGGTCAACTTGTTACATTGTTTGGCTACACCTCGATTTAGATCTATGTTTTCTCATGCCTACAGAATTCTTGAATCTCAAGCTCCCTCCTTGTCCTGGATCCCTTGTATTTCACTGCAACTTATTCACAAATCTTCCCAACCTTGTTTAGTGTTGTGTGACTTTTTTTGTGTCCCCTCTTCACTCTACCATCCAATTATATATATCATATGACACCTTCCCATGTGGTTCTCCTTTCGGTCATAGTTGGGTTGGCTTGTCTCATTGGTCGTGTGCCTTGGGCCATGTCAACCACTATTTTTTTCCCTTGCTTCACATGCTAAGCCCATCTCACTTAATCACTTGGTCGTTTCCACTGGGGCTTCACTGGGGGAGAAATACATACCACGTGCATTCATATTGGGGGATATATATTGAGGAAAAAATGACATAATATATTGAGCATATATTAGGGGTTAAGGGGTTTTTATATTGGCGGGTATAAAAATGGAGCTCAGAGTTAATGAAAAGTTATAAAGGGGTGTAAAAAATGTTCATGAAAAAATTGATACCTACAATATCTAGTGAAGGTAGGGGTTTTTCAAATTGGGAATGTGTATTATGTTTGTATTGATAGGGGATTAAATAATGTGATTTTTGGAGGTATTTCCCAATACATAGTCAAATTAGGGGTATTGTTTAGTATACCATGAACGCATGTGATATTTCAGAGGTTCATTGAGTGAAGCCCCTATAGTTGTTTCACCCATTTATTGTCATTTTATTGTCTCGTACATATCAGGATGATGCACCTTCAATTGAACATGCCCACTCAGTTGGATTTCCGGTCTAGCTCGACTCTTGAATCTAGCTCCTTACATATGTCTCTATCACTGGCCCCATCGTGCCTCAAGCCAACATGGGCGTTCAATTACATGCCGCTCAACGACTCCTCTCAGGGACATGTTGTGTCGTGCCTTGCGATGCTTATGCAATTATCAACATAGTTTACCTCTCAATATTCACCCATTGTTTGGGTAAGTTGGGTGTTTGGTTGCGCGACATCCACTATGCCACCAAGTCATTCTCATGTGCCCAATGGAAACCCCAAGTGGCAATATTTTGACACTTCTTAGTGGTGTGCCCTCAACCAAAAATAAATCCACTTTCATTACTGATCCATAAACTTTCATGGATATTCCACTGGACAATTCGTCAGAATAGATCTGATAAATATATTAAAATACTAAATTTTTACAATATTACAGTTTTATTAAAATTCTAGATCTATAGATTTAGCTGTAATTAATGCATGCATGTGAATGGAAACTATGAAGAAAAGTATATAATGACAAAATAAGCTCACACACACAAATAAGGCATGATACATGCTCTCTGGGAAACCCTTTTGGGAGAAAACCAATTGGAAGGTGAGGCCGCTTCACTCTCTTTCTTTGTATGAAAATATGGATGCAAGTACAAAGAAGTAATGCTTGTGGCCCATGGGTTGCTACAGTGCATAAATCCTCTCTGTGTGCTCTACCTCCTATCTCTCCTGACTATCTTTGCTCAGCTACGGAACAAAATTCTCTCGAAAGAATGGAATGCCTCTTCCTCCTAGTGGCCCGGTTATAATACAACCCGATAACCTACTAGTGGTTAAGTTTGACTACATAAACTCTTAAATAGAGTTACAATATAGACTCTTCTAAATTCTTTTACATCACAAACACGAGGTTATCCCCTTTTCCATGAATAATGTGGGTTGAGGTGACATCCTCTCGAATTATAGGTGTGAAAACAGGAAGGTCAACTTCTGAGTGACATAACTTTTGCATACAGACTTCGATTGACGTGCTTCTTGCACCACTAGAAAGATATCTGCATGCAGAATAGCATGAAAAGGTGTTGGGCTAAGGTGACAAAGTTTCACCCCCAAAAAATGTCATTTGAGGCCTCAAAATGCTCCCGAAAGGTTTCATACCCTGTTTTTCCAAACTAGGTCTCGCCAGTAAAAACGGTCCCATGAGTTGATTCCTCCACATTTTCCAGTTTGAATGCATCGGTATGGAAGAAAAAAAATTAATAATTCAATCTGGATCAACACACTTCTTATGATATCTTCATCGTAAATTGTGTGCCCTTCAATGTAAGGTGCACCCAACTCTAGGGCTTAACATATACTTATCAAGGTTTTGTAAATTATGCAACCAAATGGGCTTGACTATGGAGAAATTTGTATGGTTAAGTTCACTTGATCGAAAGTCATACTAGAAATGGTGGCTTTCTTGAAGTCTTGATTATTAGGTGCAAGTCTCAAAGGTGTCAATTGATGCTATGTGGATTACTTTTCTAGTGTTCCACATCTTAGCCTCTATTAATATCAGTTAATGGAATAAATGCTACATGGAATATTCAATCTCATGAAAAATTAGTATTATAGAATGACACTCAACAAAGATAAATTGCAATTGATTTTGTTAATTTAGTTCCATCTCTTCACACTTATGAATATCACCTAATGCAATGTGTGCTAAGTGGACTGTTCAAGTTCATGATAATTAATTCATTAATGAATGAATCTTAAAGGAGATAGATCTTGATTTATGTCGCTAGTTTCAATTCGACCTCCTCATCCTTTTTAGCCTTGTCTCATGCAATGAGTACCAAGTAGTTATAGAAGTTCATGAAAATTTGGTCATTAGTGAATCATGGTGTTAAAAGAAGATAAGTCAAGCTTCATTTCATTAGTTTCAATCATTGCATCACTTCAAACCGATGAGCATCCCCTAATCCAACAGATGTTGAATGGACTATTCAATCTCATGATGAATTGGTCATTAATGAAAGATGCTTAATGGAGATGGGCAATGATTCATTTTTGTTATTTTCATTTTGACTTGTTCACCCTTTGGAGCATCACTTAATGAAATCTATGTCAAGTGGATTGTTCAAGCTCATGAGAGATTATCCATTAGTAAATGCAACTCAAAGCAAATGGGTTGCAATTCATTTTTCTAGTTTAAATATGACATATTCACTATTGTGAGCATCACCTAATGTAATGAGTGTCAAGTGGACTATTCAAGCTCATGGAAATTGGTCATCAATGTATAACACTCAAGGAAGATGAGCCACAATGCATTGAGTAGTTTCAATCCCTCCTTTTTCACGCTATGAAATTCAATTAAAGTAACAATTATTAACTGTACTATTTGAGTTTGTGACAAATTGGTCATAAATGAATGACACCTATGGAGATATATTAGATTCATTTTTCTAGTTTCAATACGACCTCTTAATTAGTGTGAGCATTCACAAATGTAATGAGTGCCAAATAGACTATTCAAACTCATGCGAAATTGACAAATAGTCAATGATAATCAAGAGAGATGGAATGAATGTAGTGTTAAATATTCATTGCATTGAATCTCTATCTCTCTCTCTCTAGCCAAAGTTGAAAATCTTCTCATTGGATTTCTCCGATTTTGCATTAAGTCCTACTTTTCTAACTTATCTACTCACTAGCTTTATAGTGACTGATATCTAGGAAATGTTGTTGCTTGAGTATTTTGCTCCTTGAAGTCGATGTTCTTCTATCATTATGATTCTCATCATCCCCTATTACAACAATAAAGATGTAAGAAATGTTGTTGTTTGTGTGTTTAATTCTTTGGTTCCTCTAGTCTTTTACCATTATGTTTTTTCATCTTCCCTTATTACAATGATTGATATCTAAAAAAATGTTGTTGCCCACATTTACACATTTTGATGTTTTCTGATGTTTTGGTTTTTATTACCATTAGCAAGCCCCTAATATAAAGGAAATTAAAAAAAAAGAGGCATGTGGAGTGGTGTATCAACAACAAAACAAAAGAAGGTTCCAAAATCTAGCTGGCTACAATAATAAAGGATAAGCTTCATGAAAGTAGCATGTACCAATTGAAATCTATAAAATTGAAATTTGGATTAACTCCTTACAAATAAGGCTAAGTTGATTATATTATAATTCATTGTTATTATTTTAAAGTGATTTAAACCTTAATTTATATAATTTATTCTTTCACAATTGTGATGAGAAAAAAATATTATTAAAATAAAAAATCATGTTCAATATATCACCCTAATTGAAGCAGAGAATTGAAGAGATAACTTCACATCAAGAATACCCTTAACAAAACATTTGATCACCATCTATCTAAAATCCGATAAACTTAATTTATAAAATAATTATTTATATATTACCATTCTATTTAAAAAAATGTGTTTATATAAAAAAAAACAATATATATTTATATTATATTAATTAATTAATAAAAATTAAATATTCATAAATATATAAATTAAAATTTCACTTTCATTGATTAAATTAAAAGTTTTTTAGACATTGAGAATCTAGAATGGTCCCAAAATTCGAATAATCCTCTGTTCATACTTTTTCTAAAAATTTTGCTTCTCAATATTCCGACAGAAATAGAGTTTTGCCCACCAAAATAATACCCACACAACACCGTTTTGTATTGCGATCTGGATTTTCTGTGTACACTTGCATTCGTCGTATAATTTGATTTTTTTTTAAATGGGAGGGGCTAGTTCCCCTTAGAAGTATATATGGGCTTTTTCTTTCTTTACATATACGTGTCAAAGCGATACGTAACTGACAGCCATCACATTGGGATTCACATTACAACGAATATGCTGCAAGAGCAGTAATATATATTAAGCTAGGATCAAATACACTACAGCGCGCAGCACCACAAGACTCGAACACGACTGGGGAGTGTGCAAACCGACTACACGAACGCCACATCATGTACTCATGTACATAATTATTTGTTATATACACGCAAAGGCTAGTGTGCGTAGAGCATACAAAGACGGAATCTTCTTCATTCACAAATCAATCATCTCAACTATAATTGATTGCATTTGTAGTTGAAAATTGATTGATCCATTGATTTTATGGATGACCACATACATCAAGTTAAATGTTAAAAATTTATTGATAAATGACATTGATTTATCAATAAATATTATTAATTGGCATGAATTATGAGGATAATTTAAGCTATCAAAATTAGTTAATGAGAAAATATTAAGTATATATTATTGTGCTTCATATTTGTTGAAAAGCTAAATATTCAGCACTTAGCATTAAGTTAATGATTACTTCACTGATTTTTCTTTTGGTCTATTGGATTAAAATAATATAATATTGAAGAGATATAATAAAAAACTAATAAACCAATCATTAATATATTGCATGGTGTTTAATGTTTACTATTCAATATAATGTATTGGTAACAAATAAATAAATTTAAATCTAGCTATATTTATAATCTTTGAATTAAAAATATATATTAAATTTTTAAAATATATAATCGTTACTAGTAACATATATTATAAAAATGTTAGTCATTTATTTCACAGAAGTGGCCATTGTTATTATATAAATATAAACAAAAAAAATATTTGAATGGATTTATCATGATTAATTATTGAGATATAATTGTTTATTATTTAATAAATAAATTAATTAATTTTTTAATTTTATAAATTAACCATTCATAATATATATAGTTATATATATATATATAAAATAAGGTATTTTATATATTAATATTTTATTTTTTTATTATAATAGTATTTATATAGTTTACTTGTAGTCAATTCGGTAATCAAAGTATGTGAAATATATGAAAATGGAGATCAAAATTCAATCCCTCTAATATATTAATGTGGTGTTGGGAGATGGAAACAATATTAAGTGAGACTGGCAATGGATCTGCCCTATCTTTAGTGATAAAAATTCACTTTTTTTTTTTCATTAGTAATCAAAATTGAAAAAACTTATCTTAATGATAACAATACTCCATTAATTTTTTATATAATAATACTTCATTATTATGTTAATATAAAGAATACTTCAATATATCAGAATTTAATATAGATAATACTTCAATATAGAAAAAATTATCAGTTAATGGTGTGTTAACAAGAGAATGGTGAAATCATACTTGTTAAGTATTGTCTAGTCATCCCTAGTATACATACTATTGTAAAGAGCATCTCATGTCATGCTAGTAATCTTAAGACAACACAATGTTTTCAAAGCACAAGTAGCCTCATGACATTAACTTGAATACATGATAATGGTTTGAGAGAATATCAACAGTCCTTCAATAATTGTAGGGGTCAAAGCGAAGTGTTGCATAACCCTTCATCCCATGTGCAGACATGATCAATCAACACTTGTTTGTTTGCATAGTATGTATCAGTGCACTATATTGAATTTAGAGGGCACTGGATTATTGATAGATTGAATAAAAACACTGTCACATACTTATCTAATTTGGAGGACTTTTATGAGCTGGGATCCACCAACACTTCATCTATTTACATCGTATGCCTCAATGCACTGTATTGAATATAGAGGATAGTGGATAATGGATAAAAATAATAAATACACTATCACAAATCTATACTATTTGAAGATTTTATAAGAGCTTTGAAGTTGCAAGACTAAAGGATGTATATCTAGAATTTATAATGAAATCATGATAAAGTGGTCAAGATATGCTAGCTTTGCAATTTGAAAAGACTTGTAAGTTTAATGAGTTTATGCTAACTTATATAATCTTTGGGAAAACATTATCCCCATACAAACTCATAAAGATTTCCTACTTAAAAAGTGGTTGGAGCATGTATATACAAGTTCACAACAATTCATAATCCATTACTTCAATCTCCCTATTCATGATTCCACCCATTTCCAGGTGAAGCTCACTAAGGGCCTGCATGGTAATTTTCATTTACCATTATTGTGCGATGCAACTAACTAAAAAACCACCCAAAATTTCATGGTCATCAAGAAATTTTAATATAGGGAATAAATATACTTACAATGCACTAGCTCCATGCAAAAGTTGAAGTGGAAGGTGTGAAGCATTGAGTATAGCCAACTAATTTACTTCAAAATGGCAAACAATATTATCTATTAAAAAAAAGCTTTCTATTACATGCAAATCTAATAGAAACTATGGAACATCACGACCTACAACATATGAAGTATTATTTTCCCTTATTTTGTTGTAGAGCCTATTAGGGGTATTAGGAGAGAATTCCTTAGACACGTTGGGAGCATCCATTTGAATTTTCAAGGTCCTGATAATCTCATAGATATCGTTCCTCACTTATGATTTTTTCTGCAGGCATAAAAGACCGAGTATAATGCATAGATGTGCCCAATCTCTATTATAAATTCCTTTCAACGACTCACTCACAAGTTCTAAGATGTTTTAAATCTAATCCAAGTTCCTTTCCCATGGGATGAGACTGGTCTTCTCAAAATCCTTCCTAGGAGATGCCAAAATGTGAAGAAGCCTCCTTCTAGAGATAATCACTAGCATCAACACCCCAAAACTGATATCACCCTTCTTCAATGATAATCCAAAGCCTCCATATCCAGGTGGAATATACCACAATATTCCTCTCATGCTAATGGCACTGCTCAACTCTCTTCTACTCAAATCACTGCTCCACTTCTCACTTCCCATGGAATAATCCCTTTCGGTTTTTTTTCTATTCTTTCCAAAGCTACATTTCCCGCTATGGTCATAGAATGTGTCCCTTCCCTTGCTAATTGTTCTACTATTTTTTCTACCACAAAAATTGTCAGATCTCTTCCATCTTATTTTCCACAACTTCTTTCTCTTCCTGCTCATCTTCGTGAAATACTATTCTTTCCACCCCTCTTTGATCCTTTTAGGATTTTCTTTAACTTTAGTCTCCTTAGTTTTTCTCATGGAATCAATGTGACTCATGATTTCCCCACTTGGGTGGTTAGCATCTGGGAACCTCTTGCTCTCTCCCCTTTTCTTCCCTCTCCCTTTTTCTTCCCCTTGATGTTGTCCAAGCTCCTAGAATGCCCGATAAACTTCATCACATAATCCTTAATATATTAAATGTTTTTAATTCGTATATTAATGTTGCGTATTTTTAATTTTTTAATTATTTAAAATAATACAATTGTAATATTTGTTTATAAATTAATAACTTTATACAAAATAATATAATTTTAAATTTAAAAAAAGGCTAAAAAAAATTTATTTAGTATAGTATACTATAAATACTTTCAAGCTGTGTATTTTTGGTAACCTCAAAAATTCAATTATCATTAGCAGAACAATTAATTAGTCATATCCGACATAGCGAGAGAACGAACCTTTGTTCGATATCCACAAAATTTCCCACTGATGTCTCTTCATCTTGTCTTATATTAATCATTTTACATATTCTACAACTATATTTTTCCCAATCTTGTAAATTATGTACTCAACATTCCCCCCCCCCCACCCCCCCCCCCCCCCCTTTACATTCTGAAGGGATGTTTGTAAGTGTAAGCATCATTCTCAATCTTTCAAACTTTTCTCTTCCAAGTGCTTTGGTGAAGATGTTTGCAATCTGCTCATTTGTGGAACAACAACATAGGTGAATAGTATTGGCCTCAACATGATGTCAAATATAATGACACTTTGTATGATATGCTTGGTTTGATCATGGAACTTTGGATTCTTGGCCAATTTTATTACAGAAATATTGTCAGTTAGAAGAGGAGTGGAGTGCACTTATTTGTACTGCAAATCTTCAAGAATCTTCCTAAGACACACAATCTCCTTTGGTTCTTCTGCAATTACCACATATTCTGTCTCTATTGCGGAATCTGTTGGAACTAATTGTTTGAGTGACCTCTAAGAGACAAATCCCTACCCCAGACTCATAATAAGACCTGAAGTAGATACTCCATTTTTATCTCTAATAAAGTTTGAACTAGAGTATCCAATCAAGTTGAAGTCATCCACCTATGTATATTTTGTTGAAGAATATTGGGCAATTAAGTGTAGAGTGATTCTTCGGGACTAGATAATAATTTATGAAGTCTTTTTACTTTTCTTTTCATTGTTAGCTTAATATTCTTCTTCTCTTATTAATGCATGTGTGTGTACTTAATCAAACTGTTATCAAAACATAAAACAAGAACATAAGATATTGGCTCTCTGCCAGGGAAAAAACCTCTCTTCTCTTGAGAGGAAAACCCTTCAATAAGTTTTCCCTTATTGAAGCTTCTTTCTTGATCAATGCCAAACACTAGATCCTTAACTAGAATATCCTCCAAGAACAAGTCAAGTCCTTCCTTTCCTCTGCACTATGTCTCCCTAGCATTTTGTCCACCTTCTTCTGACACTTTGTTCCCCGACACTTTGTCCTCCTTCTGACACTTCATTCTTCCTTCCACTGTTAGTAGTCTTTCTAAAAGAGATACTTATCTTTAGTGATATCCTTCACCTAAGAATACTCCTTCCTTCTCTTGATCATCTGAGTTCCTTATTGATTATATTGTTAGGCTTAGTGTTATAGCATAGCAGCCCTAATTCTCACACGTGTGAGAGGAACCCTAGAGAATTAGGGTCCTTTTACCTTTGATAGAGAGAGATTCTTCTTAGCTTGATTTGAGAGGCCTTGTAGACCTAATTTCTAGCCCAAACAATGATGAAAATGTGACTGTGACCTCATTGTTGATATAACCGCAAAATTTCCTACATTTCCTTGTACATGTGACTGTATTAACCCTAGAAACCAGTCCTTAACTCTTCGGTGATGACTTCTCCTTCTTCACTACCCTTGGAGACTCTTGTTTTGTCCTTCAACTAACCTTTTCTTGCCTCCTTACTTCACAGATTTCAGAGATGTGAATGTGTTTTATTTAGAGGAGTGTACAACCTTTATATATAGAGGAATGTCCCTCCTTTAGGCTGACTTGTAGGCCAACTTTCTGTTTTGAGGATGACTTGACTTCCGTTGCTTTGATGGGTGCTTTTAATGGTCCCATTGCTTCTTTTGATGGTGTCTTTGCTAGCAAGAGACTTGACTTTGCTTGGGGGTGACTTCTTTGACTCTTATACATAATGTAACATACCCTTAAGGTCTTTAACATAATTATTTGGACCTTTTTATTTACCTATAGCACTTTAACGTGTGTTAGACCTACTTCATTGAGCAAGAAACTCATTAACATATATTATAAAAATAATATTTATTTTCTTGAATAAATACAAATATCAAAAGTACATTTATGAAGACCGAACCTAGTTACATTTCCTTCAACACTCCCTATTAACTAGGGAGGTATTCATACAACATTACAAGGTGTTTGGGTATGTTTCAATCTTGAAGAATTCACATAAGAGAAATCGGATTTGCAATCCATCTGTTATATCATCATAATAACCAACATTGTTTCCACAACAAGGTCTTAACTAACAACTCTATCTCTCAATAGATCAGAGCACAATGTTGGCAATACCAATGACTTATAGACACCTTAGCCATTGTCTCTCAAGGTAGATACCTATCCGAGTGTTCACTGAGTATGACCTTCTAGGACTATTCTTGTCTTGGGTTCCCGACCCTCAAAGAATATTGGTCCTCTTACCTACTATTGTCTTGGATGCCCTACACATCATCAACTAGTATCAGATGCCAGATGATTACCCAATCCTCTTATTCTTTCTTCCCAAGTGAAGGCAAGAATGTTGTGTCTATCTTGTGTCTACATTTCCATCCATGGCCTTTATCTAGACTTACGGTTGTTAGTTCTAGTCTAGTGCATGATACATGAAATGGAAAAACACAATTGTCACTCCTTTGTAATCAAGGGTGATCCAAAACTCCCTCTTGATCAAGGACCTCCCAGAGCTCCCTCTTAATGATATTTTTTTGTATGATTAGTTTTGTTGTGCTAATAACAATTATAGATTTCTAAACATATGCTTGCTTATTGCTTCTTGTGTTGAGGCTTCATTAGTTTCTTGTGTATGCAATCAGGTAAATTTCCTTAAGTTTAAAGTGATATTCATGAGAAAAATAGCTTCAAAAGAAAATACTAAACAACAGACTATTAGTGTCACTATTTGCATCCTACCATCAGTGATCAAAAATCCTCTTTTCATATCATTTTAAGGGTCCCATTTAGAAATATTTTATCATTCCACTAGGTCATGCAAAAAAAAAGTCATTGATGATAGTCCTAGTACAAAAACATCACTCTTCCATGAATTTGATCAATTTCTAACATAGTTTCATATCTTGTTGACAGTACATCATCCATAAAGTTATTTTTATCATGCCATTTGTATTAGTCATGAGGTCATTATGTCATCTTGAAATTCAGTCCTTCAAGGTCTCGTTAGGTCTTTTAGGGTTTTTCAAGGTTTCATTAGGTCATTAGGGTTGCCAAGGTTCCATTCCATTGCATAAGACCATCAAGTAAAGGGTGATCAAATAACAACCCTTCACCATGTGAAGATGATTTGTAAAGAGAAATGCTTATTTCATTATGTAATTTTATATCTTTCAAATGTAATAATTTCACCATCCCAAGTTGTTAACTCGGTGTTCCAAAGATGCCAGACCATCAAAATATCAATTTGTCAAAGGAAATAGTCAAGTGAAAGGGTAAAGTTTCAAAGGGTTAAGTTCATGCCAAAGGGAGTTGTCTTTTCCCAAGGGTGTCCAAATCATCATCTTCCACAAGAACTAAACCCTAATTTCCTCACCCATTGAGCTAGGGTTGGCTATGAAGCAGAGACATTTGAATATATGAGTCATAAGGGAGGTCAATTCAGCAAGTATGAGGCCATTCCAACTCATACACATCATGTCTCCATCATTTTTCAATAAGTCATGCCAAGGGACAAATCATTTGCCACACATAGGGCTGATTTTTCTTCAAACTATGTTTTAGAACAAATAGGGATGAATTTGGAAAACATGAGAGAGGTTTTTCTTCATAATAGGCCAAGGATGAAAACCCTCCTTCACTTTTTACACAGGTGTCATGGTTTTAGAGAAATTTAAAAAATATAGTTGCTACAAGTGAGTTGTTGCACTTCTGGAGTGACTTTGGAAAAATCACTTTTTCTTCTATCTGGAGTCTCCAGATGACTTTCTTGATGAGTCAAATGATAACTTGACAAAAATATCTTTCCCATTTTCTATCATTCACTTAATTTGAAGTTATGGAAGACCTCCAAAGTTTTGCTGCAAGAGAACACTTCATTTTTTCACCCTCATTCTGCACTTTTTGCCTAGTCTTGGGAGAATTGACTTTTCAAGGGGTATAATTAATCATTTTCAGTGCTTGATAGGTCCCTTGTGTAGCAAAGAGAGATCCCTTTCCAACAAGCTATCATGGGCTCCATTTCAACACTGGGAAAACCTCCAAAAGTTTCCTACAAAAAGGTGTTGTGCATAGAGCAGTAGGCACTACGCATAGAGTAGGAGGCGCTGTGCATAGAGGAGAGAGCATTGCACATAGGGACGAAGTGTTGCACATAGGTCCTATTTGCCAATGTAATTTTACATGCCACTATGATAGCCAAAGTGTTGTGCACCTAAACAAGGCATTGCGCATAGTGTCGGAGTGTTGCACACCTGAACAAGGCACTGCATATAGGCCCAGTAAGCACCAAAACCACCCTATCAATCATCCAAATTGCTCTTTTGCCACCTAGAACTTCTAAATAAGTAAGTGCACTCCTTGAACTATCCTCTTGGCATTCAGTTCATGATTTTGAAGTTGGTTTTCTCTTTAAAATTTCAAAGCCTAGCTTGCCTACAAATCCCTCCACCTATCCCTTATACCCTAATTCCCTCAAACAAATCCCTCCACCTATCCCTTATACCCTAATCCCCAAAACAAAATCATTAAAACCCTATTTACTAAACAGTCCCTACCAAAAAAAAATACACTCCTTCTTGCTCTCATAACATATATATTTCATCCTACATTGCATAATCGCATCTCACTTCCCCTATCCCTATTCATGATAACTCACTTCTTGATTACCTTCTCTAGGGTTTCAAAGCTTCAAAATTCAACAAACTTGGATAAAGAGGATAGAGATTAGGAGGAGGAGGAAAATAGTGGCAATGAAAGCATGGGATTTGAACCTCAACATCAGAGAAAACCACATAAGGGAGGCAAAATGATCAGAGAGGAACCATCAAACATCAGAGAGTTACAGGTTTCTCATATGACTGTCTCTTGTTTCAGGCATCTAGGGTGTTATGATTTTTCTGAGTAGGTACAAAGAGTTCAACATCATCCTGAGCTGACCAAGATTTTTGTAGCCAATCTCCGTGATAACAAAGTAACTCTTGCCGGGGTGAAATTTACAGTTTCATCCTCCATCATTGTTGATGCCACAAGGATTCCAAATGTGGGGGGAAAATGGTATAAGGCATAAGATTTGGATGAGCACTACTATGATCCATACATCAAATCCAGGTATAGAAATGAAAAGAAGAGGACCTTTCCTTTTAGGTTCCTTTAAGGCAACATTGAGTAGATGGCCTACATTGTACAAAAAAAACCCTACCCCCAGCATATGAGTAGTATCTATCACTATTCCTTGATTAAGATGATTGTCCTACATCATCTCAACCTCCTCAACATCTCCTAGGATACATTTATTGCCAATGAAATCTTTAATGGTCCTCAGATTCCTCCATCGGTGCCCCAAGAAGTAGAAAGGCCTTCCAGCATTGCCAAATTAATGAAAAGTGAGAAGGTTAAAGAGACTAGAGTTGTTGAGAAGCCAAAAGCCTACAAAACATATCAGAGAGGGGCTAGAAACTTGTTTGCAGCAAATAGGAAAGTTCTTACTCCCCTTGATGTGGAAAGGGCCTTACCTTCTTCATCAGCTCATAGGCAAATGCTTGCTCCACAAAATGTGGAAGGGGCTTTGCCTTCTTCATCAACACAATAGGTACAATAGGTGTAGCAGGTGCATAAAGGGAAAGAAAATATGCTGGAGGAAAGCCTCAATGATGAAGAGGAAAGGGAATTTGATTTGATGCAAGATGATGAACCAGAACAACCACACATCCATCATGGCATTGAGATAGTTGACTTGGAGGCTCAAGATGAGGCAACAAACAAAAATATTCACAGTCTATGTTTTCTTCAATTTAGGAAGAATCCATGTTTGCTTGCATGCTCTTTCTAGCTCCTCACCTATCTTGAATCACCTCACCCATCAAACCCTAGAGTGTTGACTCTTGTGCCTACCTTGCCCCATCGAACACCCTGCAATTTTAACCTAATATCCTTGCCCTAACTGTTTGGTCCTCCTGATCCAGCAAAACCCTTCAAAATCAAATCAAGCCTTTTGCTATTATACCTAGCCTAATATCATTTTCTAGATCTAGTCAATTTGGCTGAGATCCTTATGGAGAGAGCCCTCTCCTGGCCTAATAGGGCTAGCTACTTGGCTAAGTGTGGTTTGTGGTTAGCATGCATTGCCTTCCTTCAACCTAAGGTTCAATCCAGGTGATAACATAGACATTCAAAGTACAACAAACCATCAAAGAGACACTTTAAAACAGTGTTTTGATGAAGGAGTTCACTTCTCCTTGGCTAAATCTCCTTGGTCCAACTTCCATGGCTTGGGCCTCTATATTAGCTCAATGTGGAAAAATGTTGTTTTACAAAGCTCTATGGCTACTGATACTTGCACCAATGTGTTAAGAATGTCCAAATTAGGCAAGAACACCTCCTTCTGAGCTCAATTTTGTCGAAAATTTGATTTCTCTATGACTCAGACAATCTTTTCCCTAAAAAGCTCCGCTAATTCTAGAATGACTCTAGTGAGCACACTAAGTTTGGAGGTAGGGAAAAATTTGGGGGCACTGCCAAATCCTCCGCCAGATTAATCTTAGAGTTAATTAAGGTTAATTGCACTTAATTAAATTTTTAACCCCGGATAGCACAAACTAAAATCGTTATGTCTGATGGTTTAATGGGTTGTTCACATGCGATGTTAATGTCACATTAACTGTTGGAGCAGAGTTGTCAGAGGGTTGACCCTTAGTGGTTATGGTATTGTGTTCACATGAGATAATCATTTGGAGTTTGCTAGAGCCATCAGTTCATAACCGTAACCGCGTGGTTTGCAGGTTGGCGTTCACATGCAAACTGTCGCGGTTTTGGAGTGTTAGAGTCAGTGGGTTTTCATAGCTGCTTGCGGTTTGTAACATTGTGTTCACATGGGGGAGGGTTGGCCCTCCCCTAACCACTAAACCCATAACCATTACACGTTAAGCTGGTGAGAGAATTCATATGGTAAGAACCATCTGGAAGAGCAGGTGGTTAAGGCGTATGGTTTGTGTGCAGGAGGTCGTGGGTTCAACCCCAACTTCCACCAACATATTTTTCTCCACTATGTAGGCTGCGAAGGCCTTTGATAGGTGCCACGTGGTGGCCTCCAGGCTTTCCACATGGAATTCTTCCATTGGTCCAAAATAAAACCAATAGAAATGCTCCAACACACCATTGTACAACCCAACAAATGATGCCACTTGTTCATCCCTGATTCATCATTGACCAATGTTGACCATGCCTAGTCACCTGCCACATCAACAGTATGGACTACTGACTATGCAGTGACTAGGCATTTTTTTTTGCAAATTTCGCATGTTTAGAAAAATGATCAGAACATGATGACTTTCTTATATGAACTTGGTTTTCGACGAAACGAGTTGCATTAGGATAGTTTTCCAAGACAGACGTGGTCATTCAGGTTTCAAGCCATTCTGAGAACTTTGATTTTTGAGCTAAATAATGAGCACTGAATCATTCCTCCCCAATAGAAGCCTTTTGGACCCCAAAAGATACTATCAATTATTCAGCAGGTGAGGGTACAACTCCCTCACCTTCTCGATCTACAACCATTTGGCTTGAGAAGGATTTTGTCACTTGAGTCCCACTCTAACGTATTTGACATCCCCTCTCTTTGAAGTCCTGGTTCGTTTGTCGAGTATGAGATCCTGCTAAAGTTCATCAAGGTATTCTGGCGAAAAATAATCTATTGATGGCAGTTGAACATGCTCTCCTTGATCATCAATCAAAGGAGGCTCAAACAATCTCAAGTTATTAACATTAACAACAAAGTATATTTGCATATAAGGAGGCAAATCAAGCTTAAATGCATTGTTACCAATCTTTTCCAGAATTTTAAAAGGACCATAGCAGATTAGTTTAAGCTTTTTACCTTCCCCTTGAAGTCTCTCTTTTCTTATATAACCAAACTTCATCACCAACTTGAATTTATGATCAACTCGGTGTTTGTCATGCATTTCCTTGTAGCTACTTTGACTTTTCTCAAGTTGTTCTTGCATTGTATGATGTATCAACTAAATTTTTTCTATGAAATTCCTTGCCTTGTCGATTTCACTTTGACCATCAATGGCGACATCTTTCTCAAATATGAAGTCCAATGGTGATCTTGGCGAGTACCCATAACATGCCTCAAATGGTGATGTGTTTGTGGAAGAATGCTTTGCCCTATTGTATACATGTTATATGTAATGCCACTGTTCATCACACAACTTGAGATGTTTGTTGCAATATCCTCTAAGAAGATGAATAACTGTTTGGTTGACCACCTCATTTTGTCCATCTATTTTTGGATGAAAGGATATACTCTTCTTCAACTTTGTGTCCATCATGTGCAACAAATTTGACCAAAAATTCCCAACAAATCAACAATCTCGATCACTTAAAATAGAAGTAGGAAGACCAAAATGAACCCAAATGTTTTGGAAGAAAAGATTAGATGTTTTTCCAACTGTAATTTTCTTTTTACATGGTGTTAATATGTACATCTTGCTGAACCTATCTACAACTACATAAAAGTAATCATGACCTTTCCTTGACCATGGAAGACCTCCTACAAAATCCTTTCAGATACTCTCCCATGGATGTGAAGGTACCAGAAGTGGACTGTATAAACCAAGTTTCCTATTTTTAGGCTTACTTGTAGCACATAAACAACATCCTCTTATGAAATGAGAAACATTATACAACATGCGTGGCTAGTAACAATATCTTTCAAGATTCGCTATTTTCTTGCTTACGCCAAAGTGTCCAACAAACAATGAAGTGTGCGCCTCCCTTATGATATTGTTTCCTTCTCCCTCTAGAATACACAACTTTTGCAAGTGATACAACAAATTTTTATGTACATGATAATCCCACTCTTCAATTTGATTTCCTTGACTCCAGCTTGCATATACTTCTTGAAAGTCACTATCATTTACATATTGTTCTATGTAACGTTCATGCAAAATAAAATTATGCTTGAGTATAACAGATGAATTTACAGTAGGCCTTAAAAGCATATCAACTACCTTATTGTAGATTTTCTTTTTATACCTGATAACCAAATGAAATTTTGTAGAAAACCCATCCATCTAAAATGTCATGACTACTACAACTTTGATTGTGACTGTAAGTACTGTAATTGTTGATGGTCAATATGGATGATGGTCTCCTTCCCCATCATAGTGCTTCCATTTCTTAACACTTTGTACCAATGCATAAAATTTCTTTGTCATATGTGGTTTTTTTTTTTTACAGCTCCATTAAAGATTTCAGAATGAAATGAAATGAAATGGGCTTACCATGCTGCAATCGAACTACTCCCATGGCATAATTGCTTGCATCCATTTGAATTGTGAATTGATGTCTAAGATCCAGAAGTGCCAATACTGGTGTTGAACCTATCTTTTGCTTCAAAGCATCAAATGCTTTCTGTTGTACATCTCCCCAGTGGAAGACTTTCTTGACACTTGTCAATGCATGTAATGGAGCTTCAATGGAAGAAAAAATAGCAATTAACTTTCTCCAATATTATGCTACCCACAAAAAGCTTCTTACCTCTATAACTGTATTGGGCTTGGGCCAATTTAGTATGACCTCAACCTTGGAGGGGTCTATCTTTAGCTCACCTCCTCCAACAATGTGTCCCAAATATACTAAAGAAGTCTTGCCAAATTCACACTTTGACATCTTTAGAAACAATTGTTCTTTTCTCAAGGCATCAAGTACTTTGTTTACATGCATGACATGTTCATCTCTTAACTTGCTGAATATGAATATATCATCTAAGTACATGTTGTGCTATTCAAAAACCCCCCCATTTATTAATATAATAGGTAATATTCTATCAATAAATGGGGACCCTTAAAAAATCCTTCCAAAAAACAAATTTAGCATTTAGATACTTTCTTTTAAATTTTTGGAATAAACCAAGATATTAAGTCAAAACCCTTTGAAAGAAAGAAATACTCGCCTGTTCACATACCACTGGACCAAGTATATCAAAAGCCTTATTAACAAGCAAAACTTGTGAAATGCAATCTAAAGGAATCACGCTCTTAACCTAGCTATCATTAGGATTTTCATTAAAAACTAGTTCCTAAGGCATTTCCTATTAAAACAAAAGCCCGTATCACATATCCCAATTCACAAATGGCGCATTCTGACAAAGCATGTTGAAACATGTGAAATGAAATATTGCAATGGGGTGGTCAACCTTATCGCATCGCATCGGAAATACTTAAGAAATGTTTGAAATCTTACAAACCACACGATGTTGTGAAATGCGATAAAAGCTCAGACCCAATTGAAACCTATGTTATAAAGTAACACTTAAGTCCGATACGCAAATGAAAAACACTTTATAAGGTAAAATCCCATTAAACAAGCTACGCTTTAAAAAATAATAAGAACATCCTGCATCTCTCATCCCACAGAAACCAAAGGAACTTTGAAGAAAGCGCACAATCAAAATGAGATAGTGTGATTTGTGATATTGCATCGCAATCGCAAAATTGCCATTTTCACAAATAAAATCTCGTAACCTTAAAACATTTTCTTCCCATTTATGATGCGGAACATTAATGAGCAATAAATGTAGTGATAACAAAACATCAGTGGGCATTTAGTATGGGTTAATGGCATTTATGTTTGAAAAGCGACTCGACATGATATGATATATTTTCATCTGTGTTTAATTAAAACTCCTTTTTTGTCACCATTTCAAGGTTATTTGTATCATTCATTCTTATTTTAATTCTCTTTTATGTCTATCTAATAGCTTCCACTTTTCTCCATTTCAAAAAAAATCTGCAGCAAGAATCATTAGGAGCAATGGCAAAGAAGGGAAAGGCTATCGTGTCTGAAAAGTTAGAAATGATCCCTCTATTCTCTGATACTACATGCAGTAGAAACGAAGGAACTTCAACATGGGAAGCCATGTATGATTTATTAGAAGAAGAGAAACCAAGGCCTCTGGTAGCAAAGCCCACAACTGATGCTCATGTTTCCTCCGACGCCTCCTACTTCGAGACAACATGCTAGTTTCTACACCACATAGCCACAAGGCTGAAGATAATCCCATACACAGATATGGTCAAGTGGATAATTGATGTGGTGGAGGTCTTGAATAAAGAGTTCAAGAATAGCAGGTAGGAGGTTATGGGATATTTTTTAGCTGACAACCTATGGCTTATGTATAATCTACTAGAGCCACAAAATCTCTACAATAAACAGTTTCTCAAGAAATTTGCTAAGGAGAATGAAGACACAACAGACGTTACATGGGCCTAGACAGAAAACGAAAGCAAGATCAAATAGGATAAGACAGGTATGTATTCTACGACATCTATTTCCCCCCCTTATATTTTTGCAGTAGCCATGCTATGTAGAATGTTCGGTAAGCCCGATAGTACCAAATTTTCCCTCGTGTCTACCATTAATAGAAGCAGTTGTGAACGCAACAATAATGAATTGGGCTCCAATTTTGTCTGATAATTTGGCAAAATAAATTATGGAGTATAGGAGAAAGAGGAGTCCCTATTTAAGGGTTTATCCCCCATTTTTCATGAGTTTTTTTGTAATGGACACAATCTGTTTTAGCTCTGAATTTCCTATTATGGGATGGAAGTGGATTGTGCAAGACCCACTTCTTATCCATGTGTACCCTAAGAGTTTATGGGAGTTTTAGTTTCACCCCCATTTTTAAAATATTTGTCAAGGAGTTATGCTGCCCATTCATAAACAAGTCTACAACACAACCGCCCCTAGGTTTTCCAAAGAAGCTGAAGTAGATATTTTACCTGTAGCCAGATGGTTTGGGGAGGAGACATTTACCTATATCAGAGTATTTTGGAGCATTGCTTCACCGCATGTACTCCCATAATATGTCCCCAAAACTTTAATGGCCAGGGAGATAACCTACCAAACAGAGAGGGAAGGTGGTTTGAGTAGAGATTTGAAAGAACATAAAAAGGCCATTTGGCCTACATTTCCATTGCAATGTGGTGCATTTGCACTACATGATTTTCGACCTGCATGCAAAGAAGCAAAGATTATGAAACTTTGAGACTAGTTAAATTCCTGGGATGGTAGTATGACCCAAATGGCACTGTTAAGGACTTCACTACTATGGTGAAAGTGAAACCATTCACCCATGAGGAAGACACCTTCGATGACCTCTTCCTGCAAAAGGAAACATTTTCAGATGTGACGCATATGGCATCACTAATTTTTCCCCCAGATGGTGTTGAAGCTTTCCATGTGTACAGAAAGAGGAGAATATTGAAGGTTCCATTGGACCTACTATAGATTGAACCAATAAGGGATCCAACTCCCAGTTAAATCTTGGAGGACAACTCCAAAGAAAGCTCTGAAGAAAATTCCAAAGAAGAGACCCAAGAGAGATCTACTCACGAGTCGAATCACTCAAAGCAACAGTCTCAAAATGGCAGAGGCAATAAAAATGAATAATCTAAAAGGGACACAGCTAGAACTATAGAAGAAATAGTCGAGCAGACCTCAATAAAGAAATAGGAAGAAATTCACTCTACTTCCACTCAATCAACACAACCCCCAGTTATTGATTTGGAAAAGGAATGGGAGAATTTAAACAAGAAGCTTCATACATATGAACAAACATGTGAGATACAAACTCCATAACACAAGTCAACTCAAGAAATAATAGTGGATAAAATTGTAGGCACTTAGGATGTTGAGCTCATTCCTGCCACGCCCACTTTAGAAATTATTCTGAGAATTGAGGAAATTCCTCCATTAGATGTATTTTGTATTCCTACCAAAAACGTTTTCATTAAGAGATAGAGGAAGAAGAGGAAGCTAGATGTTGCAGCTATTATGACTCCCGACAATGTACCAATGGACTTTGAATGGAAAGACTCGCCCATGGACCCATCTGAAAACCTCACAAGATTGTCGCAATTTGCAGGAGCCTATGCTACGACAACTATTGAAAAAGCGACAAAAGTCCAAATGATGCTTAGAGATCAGGAACAAAAGATCTTGATGTTGGAACAACAATTAGCTTAGAAGAAATACAATCAACAAGCAGAGTTACAAGCCATGACAGACAAGAATAAATACAATCCCCAAATCGATGAGTTCATAAAGGAAGCACTCAGTCTTAACTCCCAACTAATACAACAAAAGGAATTTCTATACCATAAAATCTCGCAAATAAGTCCTTGTTGCGAGATCAATGATAAGCTAACAAGCCAAGTTGTCAACATGAGACTTGAGTATGACAAAATCCATAAAACAAATCTGGCTTTATCACCTGGAAAGAATCAGAAGAAGGGATAAAGGTTGATTTTCCAAAGCTGGAGGAATTGCATAAAGACATCTTATTCAAAGATTGGGATTCTCGGCTCAAGCAATCAAAAAGGGCAATGATGGTCATGGAAGTAGCAACAAAGAGCATCATAGAAGCCATCAACGAAAATCTACATGGCGCCAACCTAGTTGCAAAGTCTATACCAAGATTTCTTCTAAATGCCAAACAGTTAGAGCAGCAGTGGAGGCAAGCAGCAAAAGAAAAGGAGGAGGTGATTAGACAAATGGGAAAGCTAAACTGGGAAGCATACTGGTAGTTCTTAGTGAAACTATATAGCCAGTGAATAACAGACTTGTGATGCTCAACTACCTCCACACACAAAATGGTGCCAACACTGGCATACGCTATATTTTCTAGGTAGTTGAAATCTACGATTGGACAACCAATGCAGCTCAAGCCAATGATAGGTATTTGCGATCTCAAAGATCGAATGAAAAGGAGTTAGTCACTTAGTTTTATTTTTATTTTGGTTTTATTTTTGCATAATTTGAGGAAGTTCGTTTAAACCTCCTCAACTATTTTTGTAATAATCTATTTTAGGACCTATAGTTTAGTATTTAAGCCCTCTCATACATTTAGATAGGGGTCTAGAAATTTTGTCAAAAACTTCTTCAAAACATGCACTTTTGTAACTTTGAGGAGGTTCTGATGGAATGAATGGAACAAGATCTATTATCTCTTAAATGTCTAGCATGCTCTACTGAAATGCACTTTTGTACTCATGGAATATGTTGGATTGATTGGAATTAAGTCAATATTGTTCAAGCACATGAGCAAGACTCATCATATATGGTACTTTAATCTTATGATCTTGTTTTATTTATGTATCAAGCAATAATTCTTCTTTCAATTATTTTATGTGTGAAATTCTAAATTACAATTAGCATTATTGCACTTTTCTATGATGTTGGCTTTGACTTTATTCTGAAAACATGAACGATTTATATGTGATAAATCTTTCACAATTGTTTTGGCTAACTATTTATCCAAAACGATTATTGCTAAACAATTTCACTTCTTATTGCAATTAAATGATCTTTATTACCAATTTCTATAGGACATTATTGTAGATCGCATACTTTATTTAATTCCCAGGTATATTTATATTCAAATAGTGTTTAAACTAGGATATATGCATGTGTTTAGTAGTTTAGATTAGATTACACTTAGCTTAATCATTCCCTATTACATCATATGCCACCCATAAACACTATAAAAATCTCTTTTGGGAATCTGGTCCCATTTTCCCTAGTCGAAGCCACTACACCAAACGGAAAAGGAGCTACTAGCCAAGGTCCGGACCGAGTGGCTTTCCTCCATGTTGTAGCAACGATTTTCAAGGTTTCAACAATACATAATGAGAAAGTCATCTAGCAATGGTCTCAATACATCATTCATTACCCTCATGAAAGTAGCTGGAGCATTTGTAAGACCAAAAGGCATAACAAGCCACTCAAACAATCCTTGTTTAGTTTCAAATGCGGTTTTCCAAATGTCTTCTTCGGCTATCATAAATGATAACCACTTCTTAAATCTAACTTAGTGAAATAATTGGCATACCTTAACTGATCAATAAAATCATCAATTGCTGGGAGTGGATAATGATTCTTTACTGTGATTTTGTGCATTGCATAAAAATCCACACACCTGCGCCAAGTTCCATCCTTCTTTGGCACCAAGACAATGGGCGAACCACATGGCGAAGTAGATGGGCATATGATACCTTTGTTCAACAATTCTTGAATTTTCTTTTTGATTTCCATGCTCTCCATAATAGACATGTGATACATGCCAATATTCACAAGTGGAACATCCTATTGCGATTGAATCTCATGCTGAATTCCCCTCTTGGGAGGTAACCCCTTTGGTTCCTAAAACATCTCACCATGCTTGCTTACCACATCAAACAAATCAGATTTCAATTTATCATCACAACCTTGAAAATATTCATAATCAATATCATTCTTTTTCTTGATCATGAGAACCACAAAATATTACTTGCATTTACTAGTCTCTTCATCTTCCATGCATTAACCAAAGAAATGTTCAGCTTTTTGTGATGGGCTTTCACTATACACCCCATTCTTGAGCAATATGTATTTGTTGTCATGGTGATAAAATACTTATTTCCTATCATAAAAATAAGGACTACCCAAAATTATTCCTAAGATGTCAAGTGGAGCTACATCTAACTCAACTTCATCAATGAACTTTTTAGTAATGGCGAACTTGAATAAACACTTCCTTGTAACTTGTAAGTTTGCATTGTTAATTATCCAACCCAATGGATATGGCTTATGATGAGGTACAATTTCAAGGTTTTTATTTTTAACCAAGTCTTTTGAAATCATTTGTGATTGTGACCCACTATCAAATAATGCATCAATATTTGTATGATTTGATATCACTCTTACATGAAACAACTCTATTCTTGACTCTTCATTTGGAGTGTTGTTTTGACTATGTGATGAACTAGTGCTTGTAACAATTTCTTTCCCTTTTGTAACCATGGCTGAAATCTTGGTCTCATCACCAGAATCTGAACCAAGGTCATGTTTTGTGGTAGCGGTCGTATTTTGTTTTCCTTTATTATTTTGTTTCTTAGGCCTTAATTCGGGATGCAATTTCTAGAAGTGGGCTTCATCATGCCCCTCTTTGGAATAATGTTTACATGTGATTTTATCCCCTTATTTCTTCACACTTTCATTCTTCTTTCCCTTACATTTTCCACCCTTCTCTTTCTACTTTCCCTTGAATGGCTTCCTCTTACTACCCTCTTCCTGAATGTTCTTTCCTCTAGATTCAAGGTGTGTGGCTTGCACACATACCTCATCTAAGTTATTTGGATTGAACATAAGAATATTATGTTTCATATAGGAATGTAAACCCCCAATATATTTCAGCAGTGTATATTGAGAACTAAAATTCACTCCTAACAACAAATCCCTTTTCCTAAACTCCTTTGTATAATCTTGGATTGTTTGGCCTTAAGCTACCTAAAATTCTACCAACTCATAATGGACTTTTGCATATAGGCTAAAGGATAAAACTGTCTTTTAATTGCAGAAACAAATTCAACCCATGTAATGGATATCTTACCATGGATTCTAATTTCCTCTTGAGTCTTTTCTTCCCACCAAAATAGTGCAGCTCCTTCTAGCCTCAATGAAACCAACTGGATATTTATGTCATCTTCTTGAAGGTTCAAAATTCTGCAGTATACCTCCAACTATCATATCCAATTTTCCAACTTTTCTGCATTCACCTATCCATTGTACATGGGAAGTTCAAATTTTATGTCCAATTTAAGTTATGGATTCTTTCATTTTGGGGTTTTTGAATAAGTATGGTAAGTTTCAATGGTGGTAGTGGAAGACGATGCTGTGTGAGATGATGAATATGATGAGGATGGTGGAGATGGAGGTGAATTTCCACCATTCCCTTTGGAATCCTTCTTCTCATCTTTCTTATCCTCTGAGCTTCCCTCTCCATGTGGATGTTTAGAACTCTCTCCAACCATTCTAGTGTTCTTCTCTTCATAGACGACTTTAACCATCTTAGTTAAAGTGAAGAAATAATTCTTGAATTATTCCACTTCTAAAGAAGGACCTTCATGCTCTCTTTCTCTAGACATAATGGCTATGGGTTCAGGCTTAGAAATTGGCACTTCTTGTACCTCTTCAATCTTAATTGAAGGAAAAAATTGAGGAGTTTCAAGTGTAACTAGAATTGGAACTTTGGGTGGTGGAGATTGTGGCCTTGTAGATCTCCTTCTTTTGGGAATTACCTCAGGAATTGCAATGAATAGCTTCCCTTCTCCTTTCTGTGACTTTAACCTTGTAAGCATCACAATTTTGCAACCATTAAAACCCTAATTGCACAAACTCAAGCAATCAAGCAATTCAACCTTTTCTCTGATACCAACTTGATCTATTTTTGTATGATTAGTTTTTCTCTACTAATAACAATTATAGATTTATAAACATATGCTTTCTTAATCCTTCTTGTGCTGAGTTTTCATTAGGTGTTTGTGTATGCAATCGAGTAAATTTCCTTAAGTTTAAAGTGATATTCATGAGAAAAATAGCTTCAAAAAAAATACTGAACAATAGACATTCAAAGTACAGAAAACCATCAAAGAGAGACTTTAACACAGTGTTTTGAGGAAGGCGTTCACCCCTCCTGGGCTACATCTCCTTGGTCTAGCTTCCATGGCTTGGGCCTCTGTATTAGCTCAATGTGGAAAAATGTTGTTTTACAAAGCTCTATGGCTCCTCATAACTGCATCAATGTGTTTAGAATGTTCAAATTAGGCAAGAACACCTTCTTCTAAGCTCAATTTGGTCTAAAATTGACTTTTGTATGACTCAGACAGTCTTTTCCTAGAAAAGATCCACTAATTCTAGAATGACTCCAATTAATGCGCTAAGTTTGGAAGCATGCCAGAATTTTGCGGCACTACCAAATCCTCCACCAAGTTAATCTCAGAGTTAGTTAACGTGAATTTCACTTAATTAATTTCTTAACCTCGGATTAACGCAAATTGAAACCGTTATGTCCGATGGTTTAATGGGTTGTTCACATGCGATGTTAACGTCGCATTAACTGTTGGAGAAGAGTCGTCGAAGTGTTGACCATTAGTGGTTATGGTATTGTATTCACATGCAATAACCATTTGGAGTTTGGCATAGCCGTCAGTTCATAACCGTAACCGCATGGTTTGCGGGTTGGCATTCACATGCAAACTGTTGTGGTTTTGGAGTGTTGGAGCCCGATGGTTTTCATAATTGCTTGGGGTTTGTAACGTCACCTTCACATGGGGGAGGGTTGGCTTGCAGGCTGGCCCTCCCCTAACTGCCAACCCCATAACCATTACACGTTAAGTTGATGCAGAGAATTCATATGGTAAGAACCATTTGGTAGAGCAGGCGGTTAAGGCATATGGTTTATGTGTAGGAGGTCAAGGCTTCAACCACGACTTCCACCAATAAATTTTTCTCCACTATGTAGAATTCCAAGGCCTTTGGGAGGTGCCATGTGGCGGCCTCTAGGCTGCCATGTGGCATTCTTCCATTGGTCCAAAATAAAACCAATAGAAACGTGCCAACACACCACTGTATAACCCAACCAAATCATGCCACTTGTCCATCCATGATTCGCCATTGACCATGCCTAGTCACCTGCCATTTCAGTAGTACGAACTGTTGACTATCAGTGACTGGGTATTTTTTTTGCAAATTTCGCTTATTTAACAAAGAGATCAGAACACAATAACTTTCTCATACGAACTCTGTTTTCGATGAAACTAGTTGTGTTATGATCATTTTTCCAAGACAGATGCGGCATTAAGGTTACGAGCCATTCTAAGAACTTTGCTTTTTGAGCTAAATACTGAGTACCTGATCATTTCTCCCCACTAGAAGCCTTTTGGACCCCAAAAGATACTATCAATTATTCAGCAGGTGAGGGTACAACTCGCTCACCTTCTCGGTCTGCAACCATTTAGCTTGAGAAGGCTTTTGTCCCTTGAGTCCCTCTCTAAGGTATTCAACATCCGCTCTCTTTGAAGTCTTGGTTCTTTTGTCAAGTATGAGATCTTTCTGAAGTTCATCAATATATTTTGGTGAAAAATCATCTATTGATGGCAATTGAACATGCACTCCTTAATCATCAGTCAAAGGAGGATCAAACAATCTCGAATTCTCAACGTTAACAACAGAGTATATTTACATATAAGGAGGCAAATCAAGCTTAAATGCATTATTACAAATCTTTTCCAGAACTTTAAAAGGACCATAACGTATTGGTTTACGATTTTGACCTACCCCTTGAAGTCTTTCTTTGCTAATATATAACCAAACTTCGTCACCAACTTGAAATTTATGATCAACTCAATATTTGTCATGCCTTGCCTTGTAGCTACTTTAACTTTTCTCAAGTTGTTCTTGCACTATACGACGTATCAATTAAATTTGCTCTATGAACTTCCTTACCTTATCAATTTTACTATGACCATCGATGGCAACATCTTTCTCAAAGATGAAGTCCAATGGCGATCTTGGAAAGTACCCATAACATGCGTCAAATGGAAATGTGTTTATGGAAGAATGCTTTGCCGTGTTGTATGAATGTTGTATGTAATGCAACTGTTCATCCCAAAACTTGGGATGTTTGCTGCAATATCCTCTAAGAAGATGAATAATTGTTTGATTGACCACCTTGGTTTGTTCGTCTGTTTGTGGATGAAAGGTTGTACTCATCTTCAAGTTTGTGTCCATCATGTCCCACAAATTTGACCAAAAATTCCCAACAAATCAAGAATCTCGATCAGTTACAATAGAAATATGAAGACCAAAATGAACCCAAATGTTTTGGAAAAAAAGATGATCTGTTTGTTTAGTTGTAATTTTATTTTTACATGGTGTTATTATACACATCTTGCTGAACCTGTTTACAACTACATACAAGTAATCATGACCTTTCCTTGACAATGGAAGACCTCCTACAAAATCCATTGAGATACCCTCCCATGGATGTGAAGGTACCCTGAAGTGGAATGTATAAGCCAAGTCTCCTATTTATAGGCTTACTTGTAGCACATAATGTTATGAAACCATCTCACAAAAAGATAAAAAAGATAGATCAATGACCTCAAAATCAACCTCTTCGAGGGGGAAACCTCCTTTACATTACACAAATGAACAATTATTGGATGATAAAAATGAAAATAACTCCTTTCTATATATAGGAGTCTAAGTGGTCCCAATATAATGAGATCTTACATAACAATAATATTGTAGGGACACAAAAATAACAATAGTGGGCTTCTATGGGGCACAATAATAACAACATAGAGACTACATGGGCACAAAAATACAATAAGGGGGTTGCACTAATAATAATAAGGGGCTACACTAGTAGTATAGAGACCTAACATGCCCCTCTCCTTCAAAAACTGTTGTCTTCAATGCTTGAGTAGTTCTGGATGTTTCTATATAAAATTCTCATCCTCCCATGTGAAATCTTCAGCGAGCAAGTCCTTCCACTTGATAAGATACTATGAAATTGATCGATTCTGATTGCCCTGATGATGGACTCACCAAGTCAGTCCGAAACGTTGGTTTCTTAAAACGACTCACAGGTTTTCCACAAACTCATTAAAGATTCTGTAGCTGTTGGGTTCCTGTTTCCATGACTACTTCGGGTTCCAATATGATTTTTCCTTCCTCGTCAATTTACGACAATATTGTTGAACTGGGAGCTTGTCACTAATAACCTTCTTTAAGCATGAAACATGGAGACCTGGGGGAACTTAGGGAGATGTAGGAAGCTCCAATATGTATGCCATAGTACCAATATTTTGCAACACCTTGTAAGGTCCACAATACTTTGACGATAATTTATTATCCTTCTTAGGTTGCTTGAGGGACATTTGTTTGTATGGTTGTAGCCGTAGAAATACCCAGTCACCTACATAAAAAATTATTTTGTTGCGATGTTGATCTACCTATTTTTTCATTCTATTATATGCCAAATTGAGGTTATCCTTTAAGCGTTGGAGAACTTGTTGTCGTTGAGGGTCTACCTTAACAGCTTCATGAGATAAAATATGAACCAAATATTCCACCTCTTGTACTCCAAAGAAAAATTTGGAGGTTTTTTCATATAATTGTTTCTCCTCCAATAGTATGGGCACTCTATCAACATGTTGAACACGATCCTTCCAAGACTTGTTGTTAATTAGTATATCATCAAAAAATACTAACATAAATTTTCTAAGGGTGGGCTTGAAAATGGAATTCATCAAACATTGAAATGTAGAAGGTGCATTGGTAAGGCTAAAAGACATGACAAAAAGTTCATTATGACCCTCATGAGTTCTAAATGTTGTTTTCAGAATGTCTTCAGTCTTCATTATTATTTAATGATATCCTACATGAAGGTCCAACTTGTTGAAGTAAATTGCTCCATGCAATTTATCCAATAATTCATCAATGAGAGGAATGGGAAATTGATCTTTAATAGTGAGCTTGTTGAGCTCCCTATAATCCAAACACATGTGCCATGATATATCCTTCTTGTGCACCAATACTACTAGAGTAGAGAAAGAACTTTGACTAGGTTGAATTATACCAGCCTCTAGCATTTCTGCAACCATACATTCAATTTCACTCTTTTGTGCAGATGGATATATGTAATGCCTAATGTTTGGAGGAACACTTCTTGGAATCAAATAAATAGCATGATCATGATAATGAATAGGTGGGAGGCCTTTGGGAGTCTCAAATACCTTGGAATGATTGTCCAAGGTTTTTTGGCGATTTTGAGAAATAGATGATTTTGACATGGGAACCTCTAGTGAACATAGTTGTCCAATTATGCCACGTTGTTCTTTCTTTAGAATCTTTGTCATGTCGTTAGAGCTGATTATGTTTCCCAGTTCCCCTATGATACCCCTTAATTCAACTTGATTTCCTTCTGGAAAAGAATTCAAGAAAAGTTCTTTAAAATTAAAAGTTACCGTACCCAAAGATTGTAGCCATTGGAATCCTAGTACAACATCAACACCACCCATTGGAATGGAAAGTGTTAGACTATTCAACACATATTCCTCCAAGGATAACTTGATATTTTGGCACTTTCTAAAGAAATTTATGGTTCTTCCATTTGCAACCATCACTTGACACTTTGGTGCTGGATATAGGAAGCAATTCAATTCCTTCACTATTTTACAATGAATAAAATTATGGGTGTTGCCTGAATCAATCAACACTATTACCTTTTTCTTCTTGATATTTCCTTCCATCTTGATAGTTTCAGGAGTGGTTATTTCGGCCAATGCATTACAAGATATGGTCGGATTCATTTCTTCTTTCTCTAGGCTTTGTTCCCGGTGTGTATCCTCTTCTTTTGATGTTTCTTGTTCCTTTCTTCTTCCTCTTCACAATTTATGTAAAATGATATCTTCTCAGCACACTTATGACCTTTAGTGTATTTTCTATCACAACTATAACAAAACCCTTTTGCTATTTTTTCTTCCAATTGTTGTGGTCTCAACCTTGTAAGTTGTGGAAGGTCAGGGGTAACAAAATTTCCATCTTTATAGTTGTGATTGGTAGGCTTCCTTGTTGCCATAATTTTGCTTTCAATTTTTCTTACGAACTTGAATTCCTTCTCCAATGAATCAGGTTCCCAAATGCAAACCTCATGTTGGATGTTATCATTTAATATCTGTATGAACATATCAATCCTATGCTCCTATGTAATATCTTTTACCCTTATATTCAATTTTTGGAAGTCCTCAATGTGCTCCACCATTAAACCTTTTCGTTTGAGATTTAAAGTGTTGCTTTTTGTATCCTCATAATGTTTTATCATTTCTTCCATAAAAATTGCCCAAGTGACAATTTTTTTACGAGATCAAATCCATTGATACCATATAAATTGATTCGGTTTCAATTATAAAGTTTCAATGCGTACCTTTTGTGTGTTTTGCACATTATGGAGATCGAAATATTGCTCCATCTGTAGTATCCATGTTATGGGATCCTTGCATCAAACTTCCTCATATCGATATTTGAAAGATGTTGGGTCTTTATTCCAACGTTAGAGTCTATGAAATCATGATTAACATTTCTTTTCTTCTCATCATGAGTTTTCTCTACTACCTTTTTGCCATTAGGAAGCCTTTCTTGTAGCAACTTTGTCAAACCTTCCTTCAAACCTTCCATGCCTTTCTTCAAATATTCAATGTTTTCATTCTTAGAATCACGATTAACATTTCTTTTGTTCTCGTTTCCTCTACTAGATTTTCGCCATTAGGAAGCCTTTCTTATAGTAACTTTGTCAAACCTTCCTTCCAACCTTCCATGTATTTCTTCCAATCTTCAATGTTTCCTTTCATATCATCCATCTTATCTTCCACGTCTTTCTTTAAACCATCCATCTTAGCTTCTATTACTTTTTGTGAGAGTGAAATTTTTTGCACTTGGTCTCGTAATTTTGATATATCATGTTGCATTTCTTCCTCTTCTTCATGAGTCATGCTATCACTTTCAGGTTTCTTACTAGGTGTTTCCATTTTCTTTCTTCGGGACATCAATTAATGATAATTATGCTTCCTATGTCCTTTGAATTCCTTCAAACTATTTTTTCAAACCATTATGCAAAATTTAAAAAAAAACACACACTGTTCTTCACTTTGTAGGAGCTCGATATTGAATCTGTGTATCTCTGAAATTTTGGATCCCCGCGACCTAAAATTGTGAACTTTGTAGCCCTTTGAGTTCTCATTCCATCACCACCACTCTTATTGAAATTGGATTCTCCAAGAAAGCATTATGCCCAATATCCCAGGATGACCTAATTATACACTTTTTCAGTAGAGCGAACTTGTACGAAGTGCCACATGTCACTGTTTCAATCTTCGGACCTGCAAAATATGCACAGACAACTACAATTTGTCCTATTTTTGTAACTTCTTACAAAATTTCAATCTGATACTTTGAGAAAAAGTTATGATGAGTTTCCCAAGGTCCCTTGTTTGGGATGTAATTCAAGAGCCTACAAAAACCCTAACTTCCTTGGATCATATCCCCGAAAATATAGTGAGACAAGATCTGACATTCAGAACTAAGATTCATCAAGATTTTGGCTCAAATGTGTTTTAATTTCAGAGTCTGAAACTTCGTAGCAAAATAATGATAGCACAAATCCCATGATGACCTATTTGTGATGGAATTCTAGAGCTTGCAAAAACCCTAAATTCCTCAAATCATATCTCTGGAACTATAGAGAGACAAGATCTGAAATTCAGACCCGATATTCAAAACTATTTTGGCTCATATGGGTTTTGTTTTAGCATTAGAAATTTCGTAGAGACAAATTTATAGTGAAAATTCCACGATGACCTGTTTAGAGCAGAAAAACCCTAGAATCCAAAGCTTTGATACCAAATGTTATGAAACTAGCTCGCAAAAAGATAGAAAAGATAGATCAATGACTTCAAAATGAGCCTCTTCAAGGGAAAAATTTCCTTTACATTACACAGATGAAAAATTCTTCGATGATACAAATGACAATACCTCCTTTCTATATATAGGAGTCTAAGTGGTCCCAAAATTATCAGAGTTTACATAACAATAATATTGTAGGGGCACAACAATAACAATAGTGGGATTCTATGGGGTGGAATAATTACAACATGGGGATTACATTGGCACAACAATACAATAAGGGGGTTGCACTAATAACAATAAGGGGATAAAATAGTAGTATAGGGACCTAACACATAAGTAACATCCTCTTATGAAACGAGAAACATTATCCAACATGCGTGGCCAATAACAATACCTTTAAAGATTTGCCATTGTCTTGCCTACACCAAAGTGTCCCGTAACCAATGAAGTTTGTGCTTATTGTTTCTTTATCCCTGTGGAATACATAACTTTCCAATGTGATACAACAAACTGTTATGTACATGATAATCCAACTCTTCAATTTCGTTTCCTTGACTCCAAGTTGCATATACTTCTTGAAAGTCACTATCATTTGCATATTGTTCTATATAACTTTCATGCAAAACAGAATTATGCTTGAGTATAACAGATGAATTTACAATAGGCCTTGAAAGCATATTAGCTACCTTATTGTAGATTCCTTTTTTATACCTGATAACCAAATGAAATTGTTGTAGAAAACCCATCCATTTGAAATGTCATGACTGCTGCAACATTGACTGTGACTGTAAGTACTAAAATGGTTGATTTTAAATATGGATGATGGTCTCCTTCCCCATCAAATAGTGCTTCCATTTTTTAACACTTTGTACCAATGCATAACATTCTTTTTCATATGTGGGATAGTTAGTTATAGCTCCATTAAAGATTTCATAATGAAATGAAATGGGCTTACCATACCGCAATAGAACTACTCCCATGGTATAATCACTTGCATCTGTATGAATCTCGAATGGCTGTCTAAGATCTGGAAGTGCCAATACCGGTGCGGAACTTATGTTTTTCTTCAAATCATCAAATTATTTCCATTGTACATCTCCCCAATGGAAGACTTTCTTAACACTTGTCGATGCATGTAATGGCACTGCAATGGAAGAAAAAATAGCAATAAAATTTCTCCAATATTGTGTTGCCCATAAAAAGCTTCTTACCTCTGTAACTGTATTGGGATTGGGCTAATTCAAGATGACCTCAACCTTAGAGGGGTCTATCTTTAGCTCACTTCCTCCAACAATGTGTCCCAGCCAAATTCACACTTCGACATCTTTAAAACCAACTGTTCTTTTCTCAAGACATCAAGTACTTTGTTTCCATGCATGACATGTTCATCTCTTGACTTGCTGAATATGATTATATCATCTAAGTACACAATGACAAAGACATCTAGAAATGGTCTCAATACATCATTCATTACCCTCATGAAAGTAGCTAGAGAATTTGTAATACTAAAAGGCATAACAATCCACTTAAACAATCCTTGTTTAGTTTTAAATGTGGTTTTCAAAAGCCTTCTTCAGCTATCCTAACTTGATGATAACCACTACGTAAATCTAACTTAGTGAAATACTTTGCATACCTCAACTGGTCAAGCAAATCATCGATTCTAGGGAGTGGATAACGATTCTTTACTATGATTTTGTTCAGTGAACGGAAATCCACACACTTGCACCAAGTTCCATCCTTCTTTGGCACCAAGACAATGGGCGAACCAGATGGCGAAGTAGATGGGCATATAATACGTTTTTTCAACAATTCTTGAATTTTCTTTTTGATTTCCATGCTCTCCATAATAGACATGCGATACATGCCAATGTTCGAAAGTGGAACATCTTGTTGCAACTAAATCTCATAATAAATTCCCCCTTGGGAGGTAACCCCTTTGGTTCCTAAAACATCTCGCCATGCTTGCTTACCACATCAAACAAATCAGATTTCAATTTATCATCACAACCTTAAAAAGATTCATAATCAATATCATTCTTTTTCTTGATCATGAGAAGCACGAAATTTTTACTTGCATTTACTAGTCTCTTCATCTACCTTACGTTACCCAAAGAAATGTTCATCTTTTTGTGATGGGCTCTCACTATGTACTCCACCCCATTCTTGAGAAATATGTATTTGTTGTCATGACCATAAAATACTGCTTTCCTATCATACAAATAAGGAACACCCAAAATGATTCCTGAGATGTCAAGTGGAACTACATCTAACTCAACTTCATCAATGAACTTTTCAATAATGGGGAACTTGAATAAACACTTCCTTGTAACTTGTAAGTTTACATTGTTAACTATCCAACCCAATGAATATGGCTTATGATGAGGTACAGTTTCAAGGTTTATTTTTTTAACCAAGTCTTCTGAAATCAAGTTTGATTGTGACCCACTATCAAATAATTCATCAATATTTGTATGATTTGAAATCACTCTTACTTGAAACAACTCTATTCTTGACTCTTCATTTGGAGTGTTGTTTTGACTATGTGATGAAATAGTGCTTGCAATAGTTTCTTTCCCTTTTGTAACCATGGCCGAAATCTTGGTCTCATCACCAAAATCTGAACCAAGATCATGTTGTGTGGTAGCTGTCATATTTTGTTTTCCCTTATTGTTTTGTTTCTTAGGCCTTAATTCAGGATGCAATTTCTGACAGCATGCTTCATCATGCCCCTCTTTCAAACAATTTTTGCATGTGATTTTCTCCCCTTCTTTCTTCACACTTGCATTCTTATTTCCCTTCCATTTTCCACCCTTCTCTTTCTCCATGCCCTTGAATGGATTCCTCTTACTACCCTCTTCCTGAATGTTCTTTCCTCTAGATTCAAGTTTTTTGGCTTGCACACATACCTCATCTAAGTTATTTGGATTGAACATAAGAATAGTATGTTTCAGATAGGAATGTAAACCCCCAATATATTTTAGCAGTGTATCTTGGGAATTCAAATTCACTCCTAACAACAAAGCCCTTTTCCTAAACTCCTATGTATAATCTTAGACTGTTTGGCCTTTAAGCTACCTAAAATTTTGCCAACTCATAATGGATTTTTTCATATAGGCTAAAGGATAAAACTATATTTTAATTGCAGAAACAAATTCAACACAAATAATGGATATCTTACCATGGATTCTCATTTCCTCTTGAGTCTTTGCTTCTCACCAAACTACTGCAACTGCTTCTAGCCTCAATGAATCCAACTGGATCTTTATGTCATCTTCTTGAAGGTTTTGAATTCTACAATATACCTGCAACTTTCGAATCCAATTTTCCAACTTTTCTGCATTCACCTCTCCATTATACATGGGAAGTTTGAATTTAATGTCCAATTTAAGTAATGGAGTATTTCCTTTTAGGGTTTTTGAATGATTATGGGTAGTTTCAGTGGTGGTAGTGGAATATGATGATGTGTGATATGATGAGGATGGTGGAGATGTAGGTGGCTTTTCACCATTCCCTTTGGAATCCTTATTCAACTTTCTTATCCTTTGAGCTTCATTCTCCATGTGGAGGTTTAGAACTCTCCAACCATTCTAGTGTTTCTCTCTTCATAGAGGACTTTAACCATCTCAGTTAAAGTGAAGAAATCTTTCTTGAATTCTTCCTCTTCTGAAGAAGGACCTTCATTCTCTCTTTCTCCAGACATAATGGCTATGGATTCAAGGTCAGAAATTGGCACTGTTTGTACCTCTTCAATCTCATTTGAAGGAAAAACTTGAGGAGTTTCAAGTGCATTTGGAATTGGAACTTCGAGTGGTGGAGATTGTGGCCTTGTGGTTCTCCTTCTTCTGGGAATTACCTCAAGAGTTGAAACCAATAGCTTCCCTTCTCCTTTCTGCAACTTTAAGCTTTTAAGCATCACAATTTTGCAACCATTAAAATCGTACTTGCACAAACTCAAGCAATCAAGAAATTCAACCTTTTCTCTGATACCAACTTGATCTATTTTTGTATGATTAGTTTTGTTGTGCTAATAAAAATTACAAATTTATAAACATATGCTTGCTTATTCATTCTTGTGTTGAGGTTTCATTGGCTGTGTGTGTATGCAATCAGGTAAATTCCCTAAGTTTAAAGTGAAATCCATGAGAAAAATAGCTTAAAAAAATATTGAACAACAGACATTCAAATTACAACAAACCATAAAAGAGGCACTTTAACACAGTGTTTTGATGAAGGAGTTCACCCCTCTTGGGCTACATACCCTTAGTCCAGCTTCCATGGCTTAGGCCTATTTATTAGCTCAATGTGGAATAATGTTGTTTTACAAAGCTCTATGGCTACTGATACCTACACCAATGTGTTAATAATGTCCAAATTAGGCAAGAACACCTCCTTCTGAGCTCAATTTGGTTGAAAATTGACTTCTCTACGACCCAAACAGTCTTTTCCTAGAAAATCTCCACTAATTTTGGAATGACTCTAGTTAGCAAGCTAAGTTTGGAGGAAGACCCAAATTTTGGGGCACCGCCAAATCCTCTGCCATATAATCTCAGAGTTAATTAAGGTTAACTTCACTTAATTAATTTTTTAACCTCAGATTAGCGCAAAATAAAATTGTTATGTTCAGCAGTTTAATGGCTTGTTCACATGCGATGTTCATGTTGCATTAACTGTTGGAGCGGAGCCGTTGGAGTGTTGATCGTTAGTGGTTATGGTATCATGTTCACATGCGATAACCGTTTGGATTTTGTCAGAGCTGTCAGTTCATAACCGTAACCGCGTGGTTTGCAGGTTAGCATTCACATGCAAATTGTCGCGGTTTTGGAGTGTTGGAGCCCGCCGATTTTCATAACTACTTGCAGTTTGTAATGTTGTGTTCACATGGGGGAGGGTTGGCCTTCCCTTAACCACCAACCCCATAGCAATTACACGTTAAGTTGACGCAAAGAATTCATATGGTAAGAACCATCTAGTAGAGTAGGGGGTTAAGGCGTATGGTTTGTGTGCAGTAGGTCATGGGTTTGACCCCAAATTCCATCAATATATTTTGCTCCACTTTGTAGACTGCAAAGGCCTTTGGGAGGTGCCATGTGGCGGCCTCCAAGCTTGCCACGTGGCATTCTTCCATTGGTCCAAAATAAAACCAATAGAAACATGCCAACACACCATTGTAAAACGCAACCAAATGATGCCACTTGTCCATCCCTGATTCACTATTGACCAATGTTGACCATGCCTAGTTACCTACCATGTCAGTAGAACGGACTACTGACTATGCAGTGACTAGGCATTTTTTTTGCAAATTTCGCCCGTTTAACAAAGCAATCAAAACACAATAACTTTCTCATACGAACTCGATTTTCAATGAAATGAGTTGGGTTAGGATCGTTTTTCCAAGACAGATGCAGTCATTCAAGTTTCGAACCATTATGAGAACTTTGATTTTTGAGCTAAATACTAAGAACTTGATCACTTAATTAGGTAGTCTTTCATTCATCAACAACTTCTTCGTGGGTCCTTTATTTGTTTGATCTCCTTCCATTATTTGATGTCATGGAGTCTTTGTTTGAACTTCTTATAGGTATGGCACCATCCATCGATCACTTTCCTTCCTGGTTTGTCATGTCATTTCTTCCTTCGTGTAAAGTTGCTTTCTTATTATACATCAAGTTTTCATGTCATCTGCCTACTCCTTTGTCATTTTCCCATGCTTCAGAATACTCTTCTCATGGATGCTTCATTGCACTTGCTTGTTTACATGCTTCGACCTAGTAGCCCACCATGACTTCATCCCTATATTGCTTCAATATTAAGTGGTTCTTTTGTTGGATGGCTTCTTCATCATGACATCTTCGTAGAGTAGAATCAATTATCTACATCTTTCATATCTCCAAGGCCTTCATAGGGGTCAAGGTTCCTTCCTTTCTTTGTCAGAGTTTTCCTACCTTCTTTCGAGAGATATCTTCAATGGTTCTTTGTCAGATAGTGATTCTTTGTGATCATGGTGTTCTGCACATGCTTGATCTCTTTCTTCATTTTCTTCTTCTTAGATAGATTGGTCGACCACCTTATGCTCCTTGTGAGAACACTTCTTCATTTCTTTCTTCCTGGACTAGTCAAAATTTCTTCTTACTTCTTAGTCAGTAATTTTATACTCCTTATGTGAGCATATCCTTTTGTTGACTTTCATTTCATTGTAGTATATGCCTTTGAGCATGTCTTTGGTGAAAGATATTCTTTCATACTTGATCATGTTATAGAACTATTCTCATGACTCAATAATGTACATATGATAACATGACTAAAATTTTATGCATACATACCTCATCTTGATTCTCCTTTAATCATCTTAGCTTCATTTGGTTATCCTTGGTGTGGCCCTTCTTGCTTCATCTTAGCTTGCCTCCATATCATCCTTTTCTTGAATCGCATGAACGGGATTCCCAATGAGACATCTGCTTTGGTTTATGAACCTTGTTTTGAAGATTCAAACATAGGATCTTAAAGACCCTTGCCTTGCAAAATTTTCTTTTCTTTTGATGATGGATGTCTTCTAATATTCTTAATCATGATCAATTTTCTTTCATCGTGGGTGAGGTCCTATACTAGGTATGCTCTTTATACATTAATATCTTGATCTATATCTACCATGCTCCTATATTCTAGAAGACATTTCTAACCATGAATTTTGTTCTTATTATAAATGCTACTTCTACATGAGTATCTAAAACTCTATGTACTTCATGCTTCTAGATTCTAGAAGATGTTTCTAGCCATGAAATTTTTATTTTATTCCTACATGCTCCTATCCTACTCAAAACCTTGAAAGAAGACTTTAAGTAAAGAGTTTGACTTAGTCATAGTAGAGATCTAGAGGATCTTCCTTCGTTTGCTTATTTTCTTCTTATTCCACCTCTTGAGTCATGTGAGCTTATTCCCTCTTTCTTTTGTTGTTGTTGGCCTTATTAAGCTTAGGACAATTCCTTTTGTAGTGTCCATATTCTTGGCATCCATAGCATTGGATTTTGGACATATCTTTGTTGTTTGTTCTTTGTGGACCAAATTTTCCAAATTTTCCCTTTCTCTTGGCCATGGTAGAAAATTCTTGCTCCTTTGACCCCACATCTTCCTTTGCATTAAGTCTAGTTTCCTCTATCTTTCATAGAGACCACATTTCACTGAGTGTGGTTGCTTCCTTCTTGGAATATATGCTTGATGTGAAGTTTCCCCAATCCTTGGGTAGAGCATTGAGTACTACAATTGTCATTTCTTTGTCAGACATGACTTCCCCAAGCTCTTGAAGTTGATCCCTCATCTTAGATATCTTCATGAAGTAGGGAGTTATTCCTTCCTTTGATATCTTGATCTTGTACAATTCATTTCTTAGAGATGTCACTTCTCCAGCTGTGGTTACTGACAATAGCTCTACTAGTTTATCATAGATTTCTTTTGACGTTTCAAATTTTGTAGACATAAGGAATGAGAGAGTCCTTTGATAGATTCTATTAGAATCCTTTGAGCTCTTGTCTCTTCCTTATTATACTTGTCTAAGGCTTGAGTTTGTTCCTTAGCAGGGATAGTGATATTCCCTTTGACATGATCTAGGAGTTCATTCTCCTTGAGAAGTAAATCAATCCTCTCCTTCCATGCAATAAAGTTATTAGTACCTACCAATTTGTTGCTTTCCTTACAAAAATACATTGATGTATATTCCAAAGGGGACATATACTTACTTGATATATTTTGAGATGTAGTGGATTTGCTTTCTCCTTGAAGACTTGATGGCTTGCCTTCCTAGGATCTTGATGTTCTTCAAGTTGCCTTCTCCAAGTGGACTTACTTGATGATGATATTTGCTTGGTAATTTGTAGATGATGTAGGTCCCTCTTTGATCTGCTCTTCTTTGTAGGTACATTTGTGTAAGGCTCTTCTTCTTGTTATGTAGTCTTCCTTGATGAATGATAGATGGTAGGCCTTATTTTCCTTGAGTATATCTGAATTGATGCTTCAACCTGGTAGTTGTTTTCCTTGATGAGTTTTCTTGATTTTCCCTTTACTTGACGTGTCACCTAAGCTATAATACCACGTTAAAGAATCTTAGGTAATTAGGTGTAGAGTGATTCTTCGGGACTAGATAACAATTTGTGAAGTCTTTCTACTTTTGTTGTCTTTGTTAGCATATTATTCTTCTATTATTAATGCATGTGTGTGTACTTCATCAAACTGCTATCAGAATATAAAACAAGAACACAAGATATTGGCTCTTTGCCAAGGCCAAAACCTCTCGTCTCTTGAGAGGAAAACCATTCTTCAAGTTTTCTCTTATTGAAGATTATTTCTTGATCAATGCCAAACCCTAGACCCTTGACTAGAAGATCCTCCAAGAACAAGTCAAGTCCTTCCTTTTCTATTCACTATGTCTCCCCGACACTTTTTCCACCTTCTTCCGACACTTTGTTCCCCGGAACTTCGTTCTTCCTCCCACTATTAGTAGTCTTTATAGAAGAGATACTTATCTTTAGTGATATCCTTCACCTAAGAATACTCCTACCTTCTCTTGGTCATACGAGTTCCTTCTTGATGTATAGTGTTAGGCTTAGTGTGATAGCATAGCAACCCTAATTCTCGCACATGTGAGCAGTACCCTAGAGAATTAGGTTCCTTTTACCTTCAATAGAGAGAGAGAGTCTTCTTAGCTTGAATTGAGAGGCCTTGTATGCCTGATTTCTAACCCAAACAATGATGAACATGTAACTATGACCTTACTGTTGATATAACCGCAGACTGTCCTACCATTTTCTTGCATGTGTGACTGTATTAACCCTAGAAAATAGTCCTTAACTCTTCAGTGATGACTTCTCCTTCTTCACTGCCCTTGGAGACTCTTCTTTCGCACTTCAACTACCCTTTTCTTGCCTCCATACTTGCAGATTTTAGAGATGTGAATGTTTTTTCTTTCAGAAATGTGAATGTGTTTTCTTTAGAGGAGTGGCCAACCTCTATATATAGAGGATTGTCCCTCCTTTAGGTCGACTTGTAGGTCGACTTGACTTCCTTTGCTTTGATGGCTACTTTTAATGCTGTCATTGCTTCTTTTGATGGTGTCTTTGCTAGGAGGAGACTTGACTTTGCTTGGAGGTGACTTCTTTGACTCTTATACACAATGTAACATACCCTTAAGGTATTTAAAATAATTATTTTTACCTTTTGATTTACCTATAGCACTTTAGCCTGTGCTACACCTACTTTAATGAGCAAGAAACTCATTGACATATATTATAAAAATAATATTTATTTTCTTGAATAAATACAAATATCAAAAGTACATTTATGAAGACCGAACCTAGTTACATTTCCTTCAACATATTTGAGTCCAAAATCTTAAGTTCTGTTCAAGTACCTTAGAACTCTTTTTTAGCAAACTAATGACCCTCACAAGGTTTTTGCATAAACCTAAAAAGGATTCCAACAACAAATGAAATGTTTGGTCTCGTATTAGTGAGGTAGCAAAGACTTCCTACAAGTTTCCTATACTTAGTTGCACTCTCAAATTCATTGCCTTCTTTGGATGTGAGATTTAAATTTTGTTCCATTGGAGTGAACAAATGATTGCATTCAGCCATGCCAAATTTTCTCAACTAATATCCAATGTACTTCCTTTGGGAGAGGAATATAAATTTCTGATGATGGGTTACTTCAATGCCCAAATATGTCATCTCAAATCATTTCCTCAATTCTTTCTTTCTGGATGTAATATAATTTTCATTGTTCCCTGTCATCAGTAGATCATCTACATACACCAAAAGATAGAAAACTATTTTTCCAAATTTCTTGACAAATAAAGTTACATCATCAAGATCAAAGTGTTTGAAATTTAGTTTTAGAAGATGTTCAATCAATTTTTCATACTAGGATTGCAGTGCTTATTTGAGGCCATACAATGATTTGAAAGCTTGCATACTTTCTTCTCTTGTCCCTTCACAACAAATCCTTTCGATTGAGACATAAAACATTTTCTTTTAGATCTCCATTCAAGAAGGTAATTTTTACATCCATTGCTTTCCATCCATTCTGAACTACCAAGACAAAAAGAGTTTGGATCCCATTTTTCTATGGGGACAAAAGACTCCTCATAATCGACCCCTTCTTTATGTGAAAATCATTTTTCCAAAGGCCTTACTTTGTGTTTGTCAAGTGAGACATTTTATTTATAATTGTTCTTAAAGACTCACTTGTAGCCAAGTAGTTTGGTTCCGAATGGAGGGTCGACCAACTTCCAGGTTCAATTCTTTGGAAGAGCATCATACTCTTTTTCCATTGCTTCTTTCCATTCATCACGAGAATCAACTTCTTTAAAGGAATTCGGTTCTAAATTAGTAGAAAAATCTAATTCACAAGCATAAGAAAAATCCATATCAACAATTGAATAAGAATCATCTACATCACCTCCATTATGTCTAGTATAATTCCTCGTTCCTATCTTTCCAACCTCATCCAGATAGAAATTTTCAAGTGTCTTAGTGAGTCAATTTGGAGGACCTTTATGATATGGCATGGGTTGTTCTGTTGGCCAAGATGGTGATAAATCAAGATTTAGCATTCCAATTCTCTCAATGACATCACTCAAAATGTCTTCTTGATTAGTGGTTGGAGCTTCATGAGGGGGTGAGAGTGTTTTAGAAGGAGATTCCATAGATTTATCCAAGATAGGGATCCCCCCATCAAGATGTGGACTCTCATTATCAATTTTCTAAAAGGATTTTTCATGCTTGAATCTGTCCAAGTAATCAAGATGTCACTTGACAACATTGTCAGTATTGGAAGATTCAAGAAAAATCACATCCCTAGACAATATAAATTTCTTATTTACTTCATTGTAGAGATTATATGCTTTAGAGGTATCCAAATACCCCAAGAAGATACACTTTAGGCTCCTTGCCACAAGTTTATTTATTTGTTCTTTAGGAATCAAAGCATAACAGATGCAACCAAAAACCTTAAGATGCCTCACAGAAGGAATGTCGCCATACCACATATCATCGACAATCTTGTTTTTTAGAGCATGAGATGGACATATGTTTTTAGTATACACAACACATAGAACTACATTAGCTTAAAACATCAACTTTACATTTTTGGAAAAAATCATTGAACGAACCATATTTAAGATTTTCCTATTCATTCTTTCAGCTACACCATTCTATTGAGGATTATAGGGCACAATTATTTGATGTTGAATCCCATGGTGGTGAAGATAGTTTTCGAATTCATTTGAAGCATATTCTTTTCCATTGTGAGTATGAATAGAGTCAATATGAGAATGTGTATTGTTTTCAATCCATGAATGAATTTTTTTTACAGTTTTAAAAGCTTCAGACTTGTTCTTCAGCAGATATACCCAACACATTCTGGCGTAGTCATCAATAAAATTCATCATATACATATTTCCATTTGTGGAAGGAATAAGAATAGGGCCACACAAGCAATAATGAATCAATTCAAGCTTTCTACATGCTTTGGAAAGATACTTATGAAATGGTTGTTTATTATGTTTTCCTAGGATACAAGCATCACATTTCTCTAGTTTCCTAGGAATTGTTGGAAAACCAATAACACCATTTCTCTTCAATAAATGAGGATTGTCATAGTTTAGATTTTCAAATATAGAACGCCATAAGAAATTCGGTAATTAGTAAATTATATATTACAGAGTAATGGAACACAGCAAATATATTGTAGAAATATAAACACAGAAAATACATAAAACAAGAGAGACACAGATATACGTTTTTCACCCAATTTAGGCTACGTCCACGAAGAAATAGCTAGTCCTTCCTTTTATATTATCCAGCAAATTGAAGAGATACAACCTACAACAGATCCGTTGTAATTCCCTCTTCGCTCTCACACAATCTCCTCTCTCTTTCTCACTCAGAATACAGATCTACATAGACGCAATACAATTCCCTCATATATAGTGAGGGGTTGCCTTCTAGGGCAAAAAACCTTAAATTAAACATAACTTATACCATCAAATCTCTGCCTAATGAACAACCCAGATTAACTACGAAATTACAACACTCTACAAGGCACTTTTACATCTATTTTTAGCTTCAGGAGCACTACTCCTGATCCCCTGCCGGGGGGCCTCCCAAAGATCACAACCCCCCCCTAGACCCCCCTTGCAGCACAAATATTACCGCCACATTACGAACTGGGGTCCAATGTGGTGATACCTTTGAATAAAGAAGATAATCAGGCTCCACACCCAACATGGATGGCAATGTACCTCCATTATACTGAGAACCATACACATAGTTTTGTGTGCAAGTAGAAGTTCCTTACAACTTCAAGAGTCTTTCTTCTTCTATTATCGTCATAATAAGTGAGTTGTCTGATGCTTTTCTCACTTCAACATTGTGATCAAACATGTGAATGGAGTGTCCTTGTTGGCAGATGTGAACCAAGGACAAAAAATTTCTTTGCAACTCAAGGAGGTAGAGAACATCATGCAGAAGAAAGTTAGGGAGTCCAGGAAGTTTGAGCCTGATGGTGCCAAGTCTAGATGGCTTGAGTTTTGACTTGTCTACAAAGTATATTATTCCAACTACATTGTTAGTGAAATCTTCAAATAAATCCTTCCAAAAGGTCATGTGCCAGTTTTCACTTATATCAAGCAACCATGACTCTTTCCATGAAGAAAATGAAGTATTAAACAAGTCTTTAGTTACTCCAATATTGCAATGTGCCACAATATAATGAGCAGATTTAGGTGCTTTATCTTTCCCTGGATCTGGTGTTCTACCTTTTTCTTCATTTCTTTCTTGCTTGATTTTGTCCCAAGAGATCTTGCATATGGATGCATCATGCTCATTTTTGTTGCAGCATATACAATGAAGATCAATTCTTTCTCCTTTATAATCCCTCCTGCCTTTGTTATTCTTCTTTCCATGCCCCCTTCTGCCAACTCTTCCTCTAGAATATTTTTGTGTTTGATTCTTCTCTTTTTTTGCAAGGCACATAACTTCTTCAGAAGACTAAGCAACTATCTTCCTCTTCCCAAAATCTTTTTCTCTTGCTGCGCACTTCTCCACAAGAGTGTCAAAAGTAATCTCTTTAAGTTGGCCATTAGCTTGTAATGATTCAAGGTAGTGAGAATAGGTGGGATATCGTGCCTTGATGAAAGTTGTGAGAGGAACATCGACTTTCACTTGAGTGGATTCTACGTCATGCATAATAGCTTTGATTTCAGAGGCTAAGGCTAGGGAATCATCATCTTTCAATTCAATATTGAAGAGTTTGATCATTAGTTGGACGACCTGAGGCTCTAAGTGTGAGCCATATAAGTCTTTCAACTTCTTCAAAGCATTAAAGGCATTGGTAATTGGTGCAATGTGATGACTCACCTCTTCATTTATTGATGCAGCAATCAAGGCATGGCCTTTGTTGTTCTTGTTCTCCCATATGATGAGCTCTTTGTTCTGATGTGGGCTTTGCAGGTGGATTCTCATATTCTCCTTCACATACTCCTTTCCATAATTCATTGAAAATGAGGATATGTTTTATCTTTCTAGACAATTCATGATAGTTCTCTTTGTGAGTGAAAACTACTCCAACTATAAAAATGAGTAAATGCATCTCTACAAAATTTTAAATTAAACCATGAATAGTTAAAATACTTGCCACAATAATCTAAAATAAAAATTTAATATATCTTTACAAACAACGAAAACCCATAATACAACTTTGTCTCCAAAAATTAATAAAAAAAACCTAAAAATATACCAGAATTATTAAATTTGGCTTTAGATTCTCTATCTCTAACAACCACTTTGATACCCACCAAAACTAGTGGTATATATATACTCCAACTCATATATCTTAACTTTGTATATGATAAACCAATTCACACATATTATATAAACCAACGGCTCTATAAACAACGACATCTCTATTATAAAACAACACACATATTATATAAACACCTTCTCTATAACCAACCACTCTCTTATATAAACAACGACATCTCTATTATAAAACAACACACATATTATATAAACATCATCTCTATAACCAATCACTCTATTATATAAACATTGGTAGCAAACTTCAAAGAAATCAATGCAACTCTATTATATGAACATTACTAGAGAGTAGTCAGCACAAAGAATAAAATTCTGGGCCGAATTTCAATGAACCGACCATCAACCGCACAACAACGATGGACTAGAGTCTTTGTTGTGCTTATAATCCATGGCATGCAAAGTGCTGAAAGTCGCCAAAAATGAATGGATGGATGATCATGAACGGATAAAATTAAAAAAAATTATTTTAATTTTTAAATTTATAAAAAATTAAAAAATTAACTAAGAAACAAAACAATATTATTTTTCTTCCAAAAAAATTAATAATAAATAAAATAAAATGTAAAATCTACGTAATAAAACTAGAAAGTTATTTAACAGAAAAAAAAATTTATTATTATTTCTAAATAAGTTGTATTTTTGCTTTGAAAATTATCAGAAAAATTTGGTGATATTTTGAAAAGCTCGATCAATTCTTGGTCAAATACTTTTCCTTTCCATAGTGCATTTGATCATATAATCTGAAATAAAATTGGGGATCGGATGATATAGGTCTATTCAATCTGTTGGGAGCTTATAAGATTCACAACAATGACTATTGCTTTTCCAATCGGATTGGTGTTGCATTTAATGCTATTCATTTTTACTAGTGATTGGTGTCCTGTTGCACTTTGCCTCTCCAGATTGTTGGTCAAGTAGCAAAATGTTGTATTTTCGGGTGTATTCATTAATGGATCGGATCAGTCCTTTTGTAGTATCCTTAAATTCTTTCATATCTTAGATATGTTCTAATGTTTAGGTTCACTCCCTCCCCTCCTCCCGGAGGGCTTTATTAGCTTTTCTAAGGGCCTTTTTACTTCAGGCCAAGGAGGAGGGGTTGTTCTCACCATATCCGTAATTTAATATAATTGGACCATTCAAACAATGGTATCTACTTTACGAATGGGATTTGAACATTATTATGTATTTTCCATTTCAATTATATGAATATATATATATTCTATTAATTGAAATGCGGGTATGGTTTGAATTTGGTAAAATTTCTCTTTGCAAGGAGAACAGCATGCGGTTCGATCCCCGCTACCCGCCCTTCACATAGAATTATAGAAAAAGAATAGTTCATGTATTTGATCGTTTCTTTTTCCTCACTTATAATTCAATTAT
>APFE030145357.1:16831-29136 GCA_000404065.3 Pinus taeda | reverse complement strand
AACAAAGTCAGATTCATTTGATCAACCTACAAATACTAAATCTACTTTTATTATAAAAAAAATATGATTCAAAATTTTCTTACATATTTTTACCCAAATTCCTTTTTAATAGACTACTTTAACAACTTCATTATTATCTTACAAAATGACTCAATGTACAAGTTGAAACAAATCCAATGAATGTTATTTTTAGAAGTTGTGCATTAATGTACATATGACATTCTTTGTTCGTTGGTACGGAGAAAAACTAAATATTAGCGGCGTTGTTTTCACTTATGAAGTCCCTTGTATTCTGTATTTATGACATTGAGTACTGTAGCTATAACAAATAATTGAGTTGACATTAAATACTAAAACTGTTGCTAATAGTTGAGTGTTAAATTTTAAAATAATCTTTAAATATTTATTCTATCAATTTCAACGTTTAATTAAAAGATATATATTTATTTTAGTGTTCAATTTTAAAATATTCTTATATATTTAGTTGTTGTGTTGTATTAGTTAGAAAGAAAGAGATATATGGTGAAGTGTTGTTGATGGGTGACTAGGAAATTAAATTAGTAAATGGGCATAATTATATTTACATTTATATTACTATGGCTGATAAATTTGATAGCTTATATCAATCTATATTAATATTATTAAAATAATAAATAAGTATAAATTTTTAGCATAATAATTAATTTATAATTTTAAATAAATAATAACCTATACATTAAAAATTATAAAGCACATACAATTTAAATAATTATATTTATAATAATTATACTCCTAAGCTAAAAAATTATAATATCTTAAATATGATAATATAAAACTCATATTAAAATTAATAAATAATTATTAATACGAATAATACCTAAATATAAATATTCATTATAAAAAATATGATAATAAAATAAACCATCAAATAACAAAAAATTATTTAATAATTGAAAAGCAAAAGAAACTAATATAAGAAATAACTTCACATATGCAATTAATTCAATTCACGTCTTACTATAATAAACAAATACTATTTGTTATATGTGAAAATATTATACTCGGTAATATTATATATTCACAGATCATATCTACAAAAAATTATTCATAATACTAAGAAAAAAACAATATAAATATAAAACATATTAAAATTTTAATATAATTACAGCAAAATAATCTTTAAAAAAAACAATATAAATATATAATTACAACAAAATAATCTTAAAAAAAACAATCTAAATACAAATATTGAAGAGTAAGTATAACTATAGGAAAAAGTAAAGGCATTGAAAAGAACAAAAAATTTTGCATGCTCAACAACCATTGGGAATCACTAATAAGCATTAACGATGGTTAACAAAGGACGATTCTGACAATATCGATTGCAATGCCACAAAAAAAATGATAACAAATTTTAAAAATGTCGTAGTCTAACTAGACGGAGGAATTGCCCGGAAAGCTTTGGAAATTCCGGTCATATTTAGAGAATATCCGGCAAGCATTTTTGTAAATCCAAGTTATAGTTGTTAAACTTCAAAATTTTAGGTGTCCTGGCCGTTTTTGATGGTGTTGACTGCATTTCCACTATCAAAAACACGATTCAAACACTGCCTCTACAAGATTTTTTGAAATTTTTTACCTAGATTCCAGCCACTTTTGACCGTCTGGGCAATTCCTCCGCCTCGTTAGACAACTCCTTTAAAAATTACAGGACCAATGACAAGAAAACCAAATTTACTAACATTGAAAGAAATAAAAAAATATATTTCTAATGAGGTATATTTTATTTCTAACAATAACAACGCATTCCACAATAAAATCTAACTTTCAACACTCAACCAGAACATAAGTATTTAATATCAGCCTCTTCCAAAACACACATAGAGCGGTGGAAAAGGCAACACCAATTCAAATCAACACAATAATGATCATGATACTTCATGCTTTCAAGTCTGTCCCTTCTCGTTTTCCTACCTAATTCTCTTTGCTGCAAATGATATAAAGTTTGATTATCTGATTTCATTCCATTCAAAACACGGATATGCTCATCGACAAAATCAAGATGGAATCCATGTCTTCTATCAAACCTTGCACGAATAAAGGTAACAAAACTAATGGTTTGCATAATAGGTTTAATCAATTTGATGTAATACAAATCATAATTGTTCTCCATATATGTGAATCATTGATAAAAAAATACAATTAAAATCAATACATTCAAACCAAACAAATAAACACAAACAAAATTGTTGATTTATGATTTTGGTTATTTTGTATTCAAACATAAATGTAACAAGACTCAAAAGAAGGAGAGAAAAAAGCGGAAACAAGTACAATTCAAGCAATGAAACAACAACAACAACACAATCAATATCATTTCCTACCAACTATAATCAATATCAAAGTCCCTTCTACTAGGATTATCAAGGCTTGAAATGTTTACATAGCTTGGAGGAACTAACTGCAAAAAAACATGCCACTCTTCGAAATCTCGATCAATATTTTCTTCATGTATAAGCGGATCCACATCCACTTCATCGCCTTCATTTGGCAAAGGGCCTCAATCAACATGCCACGTATGATATCTCCAATTCCTCCAATTCTCAACAATACTTTTAGTAGACAACTTGATATCTGAACTAATGTCACAAAATGACTTGTATAAAAGAAATTCACTCCAACAAAACGTTTCAAACTCTTCCGACCCCTCACCAGGAACAACATAAAACCATGGCCTAACATGAACGATAGCATGGTTATTGTGTGACCTCCATTTCTCTTGCCTACGCTTCACGTCACCTCAAAAATCCACAATCTTGTTGTTTCTATTAAGCACAAATGTTCCAAAAAACAGGTCATCTTTGATAAACCTAAATGAAATTGTTTCCGCATAAAAATTCATCAATGTGGAGGAAATTACTTTGGTACAATTTCTTCACAACATTCAACAAGAAGATTTTGTGACCACAAACAACAAGAGGCAGCATTAGCAACAAATGACACATTTCTTGAGCTCCAATGTCACGCTCAACAAGCGTTTCATGAAGGAACCTTCAATACATAGATAATACAGGAGCCTCAAACCCACTCCCACCAGGAACGTTGGTCAACATTTAGTGATAACTTTCCAATCTTCTCTCTACCTTTGAAGAATATTTTGTAATATACTTTCAAAACCTGATGTTGTGAAAGAATTGGATGACAATTTGTTGCCACATTATTAAAACATCAACATTGTGAACATTTAAACAAACATCATTTCATGCCAATTCATATTTTTTTCCCTTTTTCATTTTTGCACAATGTTGACCCTGCGCAAACATACCATGGAGTATGATACTAGCATGAAAGGACAGTCCATTTTCTAATTAAACAAGAATCAATGATGCATTGCATATGCCTTTGGACACGGTTCACTAAATGCTCATAATCTTCTTTGGGATTGCAAAAAACAATTGTTGATTATTCAAAAGACATGGATCATCATTTACAATTTGAGGGATAATGAAATTTCGATGATGTATGTCATGCGGATTCTAGGCTTTAGCATATTTGTCAAAGTAGCACTTTGTTGCGCCAACAGCAGTGGCATTCGACCAATCCAATGTTTCCATATCCAGTGCTTCAAGAATCCACAAGAAACTGTGGATGTGATTCGAACCTCTATGCTACCACTCATTGTTGGAAATAATACTGAGAGGTGGGGCGAATCAGTATTATCATATCAATAATTTAATTTTCCAAACAGATTTGTATACACTGCATCAGCTAAGTGAACTAGCATGTATATGCGACCGTACTTAAGACAACTAGCGTATATGCAGAGAACTTTTGATTTACCCAATTTATCATGCATTGAACTTTAAACAGTATATCATAAATTCATTAGACAGTGCAGTAAAAGCATAATAAATCATCACACATAAGCAACACACATGAACACCAAGATATAAGGTGGAAACCCAATGTATGTGAAAACCACCTACTACTGTCATCTCTATCTTTTTTTAATAATAAGAAAATATGTTTACAATTTTTTACTAATGCAGACTTATACCAGTATGCAGGATTCTACCTGCAAAAGGTTACAACCTTCTCTCATTCTCCAACTTCTCCTGGAAGGGAGCTACAACCCCCTAGCTCTTGCACTAGCCGATATGTTTACTAGTATGTAGGCGCCGACCTACAAAAGGCTATGACCTTCTCTCTTCCTCCATGGACCACATTTCATAAATTTTCAGACTAGATCCATCAACAACATCATAACTATAATTCAATCATCAAATACATCTGCATCAACCAATCACTTTCTGAACCAACCACAACCGAATCAATCAATCAATTTGACAACCCATCAATTTGGTCATTCAGAATACTGTTACCAGAATACAGTAACCAAAACCCAAACTAGAACCCAGAACTTTGCAACAGCAAACAAAAGCAACTAAAATATATTTTATAAGGTATACACTACTTCCATGTGTTGAACCTGCGTGTATATGCACTTTTCTCAAAGCCAACCAGCGTATACATTTGCAAATATTAATTCAGAGTTCTGCAGCTATTCCAGACTTTAGTTATACCCAGATCATAATATTTACAGAACAACACATGCGTTAGTATATAGATCTAGAATAAACATGATCAGATCATATGAAGATAATTCATTTCAAGCCTTAGGATCCCGATCCATCATTAGATATTATCCTCCATTAACCGCTAAGGTTCATCCCTGGTTCAGATCAAGCATAGCACCATAAACCAATAACCTGCATACTAGATCTCACACATCATCAGATATTCTATACCTGCACACCTTGGCCTAATGATCTTCTCCTCCTTATATAGTTTTAGGCCTTTCTCAATACCATGGACCAAAACCACTTAGGACCAATACCTTGGACCAAATACCTAGGATCAATACTCGGACCAGATACCTTGGACCAATACCATGGATCAAAATACCATGGACCAAATACCTCGAATCGAAAACTTAGTTTCCCAACATATATGTGCTTTTCCTTCTGTGAAAGTGCGTGTGTATGTATACGCTACTTTTGTTCAAGGAACTTGCATGTATACGCAGCTTGGTCAAGGTGAACTTGCATATACCTCTTTTTTCTTCATTCTTTTCAATCTGATCTATAATTCTTTGTTTTTGTCATGCTGCATTGTGATCTTTCATCTGAGTGAGTTTCCATCAAGGAAAACACCTGTATCATAATGCCAACAATCTCCCCCTTTGGACCTGATGGCAACAACAACACCAAGACACTCTCCCCCTTTGACATCAAGGGTAAAGGGCAGGGCAAGATATTCTCCCCCGTTGATATACATTATGCTATCCATGCTCCCCTGAGTACATGTTGAATTCTCTGATTGAGCTCCCCCTTTGTACATGCTAAGATGTACTTAACCGTCCATGCTCCCCCTGAGCACATGCAGAGTATGCAAAAATGTTTTTCAAAAGAATAACATGGCTCTACAACTCAACTAAGTGAGTATGACCTTCCTATCACCAATGACTCATACATACATCCATCTCCCAACCAAGTGGGGATATACCAAATTTGACTCATCCACCCAACCAAGTGGGGATATACCAATTGTTTATACATGACAAAAACAAGAAACAATACATCATCCATCCCATGCATGGTAGGGTTACAAATTAGGTCTTTTCATGACCTTTACATTAAATGATATGTATGACATATATAATAGAGACCAAATATCTAAACAAGACCATGATAGTCATCAACAACTATCATATGATCTGCACCATCAACAACATCTGTCAACAACGTCAAGACTAGCAATTATATATGTCCATCATTAGTTCCTAAAATATCATCAACCTGTGTCAAAGTATGTCAGCATATATCAACTCATCCTCTTGATCTCATCAAGATCAACTTGCTTTGTTTCCTTAATAGAAAGAGCCTTATCATAACCTTCCATGAATCAACTAAGCATATGTCATATCTCCAAGCGGTAGCACAAAATCATTCACATCATATCATATGTATGTGAAAACACCATGGACATCAGTATCAAGAGCTGCATGATCTTTCCATAAGAACCTTCATTATATCATCACTAGGGAACATCCCACATCATCAACCATGATAATCAACATATGTGAGTATCAACCTATCATCATAAAGTAAGAACTCATCATCATTGATTAGGTACCAAAGACTTCTAAACATAATGCAAACAATGCTTTATTAGAAGCATAGCATGTTCTCCCCTTGAACCTGTTCCACCTATTCACTATCAGATCTGATCATTGCATATGTCAGTAAGAGATATCAAAGCATCATCATAAATCAAATATACATCAAGTTATCAACAACTTTATGAGGATCAATCTATTTCCACATGTTATCAGCAGATTGTAACCATTATCAAATAGAGCAGATAATTGACAGAACCATAGCAAACCCCTTTTTCCTGAGTCTGGCCTATTGCTTTTCCTCAAACCAACATATACGCGACTGTGACCACAGAAACCCACGTATGTATGTGACTACTCTTCATGAAACTTGCGTATAACAACCTTTCTCTGAAAAACAAGATTTAACAGTAGGATGATGCAACAACTACTCCTAGCTTTTGTCTGAGATATTCAAATGTCTCTCTGGGCAGTGGTTTAGTGAATATATTAGCAACCTATTCTTTGGAGGGAACATACTCCAATTTGACCTTTTGTTCAAGCACTTGTTAATGTAGAAAATGATATTTTATGGGTATGTGCTTGGTCTTGGAGTGCATGACTGGATTTTTTGAAATACTGATGGCACTTGTATTATCACATAGAATGGAGATGGGTGGAGTACATGTGATCTGAATGTCTTGCAAGGTTTGCATCATCCAAAGTAGTTGTGTGTAGCAAGATGCAACAACCACATATTCTGCTTTAGTTGTAGATAATGCAATTGAACTTTGTTTCTTGTTGAACCATGTTGACACCTAATCATCAAGATTGGGTGAATGTAATTAATGTAAATAAATAATAAGAAATATGAATTGTCATCGGGAGATGAAGTGAACAGTCTCTCCCTCATGTATATAATAAAGACTAACCTAAAGGAATAATATAAAAATCGATTTGTTTTGAGGAGTTACTGCCTGGTCTGACATGGTATCAGAGCCAGCTCCTGAAATTAGTCTTTATGTAACTCCTAGTGTCTGAGTGTCAGTTTTCTGCCTATATTCTTCCTAGTTGCTTGAAGCCTGCTCCAGGCAGTGTCATATATGCATTCCTCTGTCTAGACTGTGCCATCTTTCATATGCGTTTTTTAAGTGAACGCCCTCTGTCATTTCCGTCGTCCTCACTACAGGACTGGGCACAGTCATTAGCAGCACCTACAGTTTCAAGTAGCCTAGTCCCTTCAAAGAACTTGAAGTTTTTGGTGGCTACTACAACAAACTACTAGTGGCTATCAAATATGCGACACCTTTAGTATTCTTACTCTTCAGTTTTTTCTTTAGCTCACTGTCTCTCTGTTTCTTGACTCAAGTCAATATCATCATAAATATTCCACTGCATGAGCCCTGCTTGATCACTCTGGATTATGTTACTCAGCTCTTTGATAGGGGTTGTATCTTCAACACCATAGCCACCAGAACGCAACATATATTGAATGCTGCCCCACACGTGTATGCGTTGAACATTGGTTCCATTGAACGCTAGTATCATACACTGCCCCATCCATTGAACGATGGTATCATACACTGCCTGTTGGAATACACCTCAGCCTCTCCATCGAATGACCTCTCCATATATACCTTGGCCTCTCAATCGAACTCTGGTATCCCTACTCCTCTGGTTGACATAACACCCACAACAACCATACCACCTCTATTTCATCTAAATCCATTATAGGACCTGAATCCGTTATAGTTGGGGGATTTTGGATGTAGTAGGTTTTATGGCGTTTGTATATTTTTCAGCATTTAAATGAGGTTTTAGAGGTGAAAGAAGCATTGGGATTTAAAGCGCTCTATGGAATTTTGAGGTGCACTATGTGCTAAAGTAGGCCTTTCGTGATGTAAGAGGAAAACCCTAGATTTTATGTGATTAATGTCATATCATTTTCGTGCTAATTTGGAAGATATTTTTTGACAGTGCATAGCTGATCTGAATATTTCTTTGGGAAATGTTTTATAATAATCAATTTTCATTTAAAGTGTTTTGAAGAATCCACCATAGTAAAGTGTTTTGAAGACTCCACCATTATCATATACTCTGGTATCATACACTATCACGGTACCTCTGAGATATAGATCAAAACTATATTTTACTATAGTGCATTTTTTTCTCTTTTACACAGCAAGTGCAAATTGTTTTACCAGTAGAAGAGCGATTTTTTTTCCACTATACACAGATTTTACAATGCATTCAATCATATCCATTGTGGGAATAGTTCTCACTGGCAAGGAGAACTATCATAAGTGGTCAAGGATGATAAAACACACCCTCATTTTCAATGAGTTGTGGAAAGGAGTGTGTATTGGAGACGGAGAAAAAGAACCAGAACAACCTACCTCAGATAAAGAGCTTGCCATTTGGGAAAATAAGAACATCAAAGCTTATGCATTAATCACAACATCTGTAAATGAAGAGGTGAGTCGCCATATTTTTCCATTTTCAACTGCTTTCGAAGCCTTACAAAAGCTAAAAGAACTCTATGACTCACATTCTACACTTGAAGTTGTTCAACTCATGATTAAACTCTTCCCTTGATTTACAAAATAATGATCCTCTTGCTCTTGCATCCGAAGTAAAATCTATAATGCATGATATCAAATCCACTAAGGTTGAATTGGATATTCCTCTTATCGCTTTTCTTAAGGCACTTTATCCTATGTACTCCAATTATCTTGAGTCATTGCAAGCAAATGGAAATCTCAAAGATATTACCTTTGACTCTCTTGTGAAAAAATTTGTTGAAAGAGAGAAAGATTTTGGAAAGAAGATAGCCCCTGAATCTTCTGAAGAGGTTGTGTGCCTTGTTCATAAAGAAAATAATCGTGCTCAAGATTCTTCCAGAGGAAGAGGTGGTCGAAGAGGAAGAGGAAGATATTTCAGAGGCGGGGGGGCAGACACTCTCAAGGAGAAAAGACAGATCTACACTGCATATGCTGCAAAAGAAATGGATTACATGATGCCTCTACATGCAAGTTGCCATGGGACAAAATTGAGCAGCGAAGAAATCAACAGAAAGGTAAAACTAATGACACAGACAAAGGTAAAGCACCTGAATCTACTCACTATGTTGTGGCACAACGTAATATTGGAGTAAATGAATATTTATTTAATGCTTCACTTTCTTCTTGGAAAAATGACTGGTTGCTTGATTTAGGAGCAACTTGCCACATGACTCATGGAAAAGATTTTTTTGAAGAATTTACTGACAATGTTGATGGAGCAGTATACTTTGCAGACCAATCAAACATCAAGCCATCAGGACTTGGCACAATCAGGCTTAAATTGCCTGGTCTTCTAGACTTTCTTCTGCATCATGTTCTATATCTCCCACAGCTGAAGAGAAACTTGTTTTCCTTGGTCCAAATCCACCAGCAAGATCACTCCATTCATATGTTTGATGGCAAGCTTGAGGTGAGAAAAGCATCTGACCACTCACTTGTCATGAGGGGAATAGAGGAAGAAAGGCTTCTCAAGCTGCAAGGTACCTCTACTCGTGCACAACATTTCTCATACAATTCTCATTATGAAGAAGGTACACTTCCATCAAGTTTATTATGGCATTCTAGACTTGGACATTTGAACTATGACAACCTCTGCTTGTTGAAGACAAATGGTGTTGCTGGCTTGCCTACAATTTCTAGGAAATTTAAGCAATGTGATGCTTGCATTCTAGGAAAGCATAGCAAACAGTCTTTTCATGATTCAAATTCAAGAGCACATAGAAAACTTGAACTCATTCATTCAGATTTATGTGGTCCAATGCCTGTTCCTTCTGCAAATGGAAATCAATATATGATGACATTTATTGATGACTACACCAGAATGTGTCGAGTTTATTTATTGAAGAACAAATCTGATGCTTTTCAAACATTCAAGAACTTTCATAAATGGATTGAAAATGATGCACAATATCATATTGGTTCTATTCACACTGATAATAGAAAAGAATACACATCAAATGAATTTGAAAACTATCTTTGCCAACATGGGATCAAACATCAAACAATTGTACCTTATAATCCCCAACATAATGGTGTAGCTGAAAGAATGAATAGGACAATCTTAAATATGGTATGCTCCATGCTCTTCTTCAAAAATGTAAAAATAATGTTTTGGGCTAATGCTGTTCTATGTGCTACATATATAAAGAACAGATTTCCATCTGATGTTATTAGAAACAGGACTCCATATCAAATGTGGTATGGGCATGTTCCTTCAATAAAGCATCTCAGGGGTCTTTGGTTCCACCTGTTATGCCTTGATACCAAAGGTACATAGAAACAAACTTGGTACAAGAAGTCGTAAGTGTATCTTCCTGGGGCATTCAAACACCTCCAAAGCATACCATCTCTATGATGAAGTCAATAAAAATTTTGTTGTATCTAGAGATGTAATTTTGATGAATCATCCAAACCTGACAATGTTGTTGAGCGGCAACTTGATTGCTTGGATAGATTTACAAATGAAAAATCATTTCAAGAATTTGATAATCAGATCCCACATCTTGAAGGGGGCATTCCTATACTAGATCAACATGTTAAATCTTCTTTTGAAGAACCCTCTCCCCCGCATGAAACTCCAACAATGGATGATGCTTTAAGTGATGTGATTGATAGAATTGGGAGACTCAATCTTAATTCAGGCCCAACTCAATCAATGGAGCAGCCTGGACCATCTGAGAAAGGTCCTCCAAAGTGGCTAATAAAGACACTTGAAAGTGTTCATCTTGATGAGGTTGGAAAGACAGGAACTAGAAATTCAAACCGGAAAAATGGAGGTGATGTAGATGACTCTAATTCACATGTTGATATGGATGTTTCTTATGATTGTGAATTGAATTTGTCTACAGATTTTGAACCAACTTCCTTCAAAGAAGCTGCTTCTCATGTTGAATGGAAAGAAGCAATGAAAAAGAAGTACGATGCCCTCATAAAGAATGGCACTTGGAAGCTGGTTGATTCTCAATTAGGAACCAAACCAATTGGCTACAAGTGGGTCTACAAGAACAAGTATAAAGCTAATGGCTCACTTGAAAAGCACAAAGCCAGGCTTGTGGCAAAAGGTTTTGCACAGAAGGAAGGGGTCAATTATGAGGATACTTTTTCCCCCACAGTAAAATGGGCTATCATCTATACACTCTTTGACTTAGGAGCTTAGAATGGTTGGAAAGTTCATCAAATGGATGTAAAAACTGCTTTCTTGAATGGAGATATAAAAGAGAATGTTTTTATGTCCCGACCTAAAGGATTTGCTGTGAAAGGACATGAATATAAAGTATGCAAACTTGTGAAGTCCTTGTATGGCCTCAAATAAGCACCGCGAGCCTGGTATGAAAAACTAACTGAGCATCTTTTGAAACTCAATTTCAAACGTTATGATCTTGATGATGCAACTTTATTTGTCAAGAAAGTTGGCAAAATAGCTGTATATCTTGTGGTATATGTAGATGATATTTTGATGACAGGGAACAATGAAATCTACATTGCATCCATAAAGAAGGAATTGGGGAAAAGTTTTGAAATGACTGATTTGGGTTATGTTCATTACTATCTTGGTATTGAAGTAACTCAACATCCAAAGTCCATATTTCTTTCTCAAAATAAGTACATTGGAGATCTGTTGAACAGATTTGGCATGACATAATGCAATCCTCTTACTACTCCAATGAAACAAAACTTAAAGCTCACATCTATTGAAGGAAAAGAATTTGAGGATGCAACAAAGTATAGACAGGTTGTAGGAAGTCTCAACTACCTAACTACTACCAAACCAGACATTTCGTTTTTTGTTGGAATCCTCTCCAGGAATATGAAAAGGCCTTGTGAGGGACATTGATCTGCTACAAAAAGAGTTCTAAGGTACTTGAAGGAACTCAAGACATTGAAATCAAGTATACACAAGTGGATGACTTCAGCTTGATTGGATACTCTGATTCAGACTTCGATGGAGACAAAGAAAATGGGGTATCTACTTCAGGATATGATATGAGTCTTGGATCAGGAGTTGTCTCCTGGAGATCACGCAAACAATTAGTTCCAGCAGATTCCACAACAGAAGCAGAATACGTGGCAGTAGCTGAAGCAACAAAAGAAATTGTGTGGCTTAGGAA